>OW804099.1:4787227-4816945 GCA_942159475.1 Sthenelais limicola | reverse complement strand
ATATGGGTCATTTCGCCCAGAACTGGACACTTGGTCAAAACTGGCTCTCACACCATTGCACTTGGCACCCTGCTCTTAATTATTCTTTAATCTATGCATAAAAATGTGTTCCGAATGTATTAATCTTTCAGAAAATGTATAGTTTGCCATGCATTGAATAATTAAATTGGCCATCTTTCACCTTTGGACATCACCCATGTGTAATGACCCGGCGTTCGGTTTGAGGAGGAGAATAGAAAACAAGAGACAAGCATCTAGTTTCATTACTCTGACTTTTAATAAGACAGATGGGACATAGTACAATATGGTTCAGGTATAAGAAAGGGTGTGGATACGATGTTGAATAATAGCATATAACAACATAGAGTCAGCATAAGCAATCTGGTAACATCTAAATGGTGGCTCCCTCTGTTGACAAAAGCGGAGACCAAAGTCCTTATAGTTGACTTGAAGTAGTATTGAAGTAGTATATGGAAATGGTGGATACTACACTACCCCCTATAGGGTTTTAAAGAAATTCATAAGATTTCTTGATTTATAGTATGTTACACAAACAACATTACACAAACGAGAGGAACGAGCAAAAAGTGATATATACATCTCATATCAATAAAAAAAGTATCTTTTCTGTCAAAGACAATGATATTATAAGTACAAGAAGAAGAACTTCGTCTTCATTTCATGAATCAATGATAAAATGTCTATAGTAATAAAAATAAACCTGGCACAAACATGTACCTTGCCGTCCAGCCTCGTTAAGGCACAGGCAATTGGAATATAATAATATCTATATTTAGACAAATCGCATCATGGAGAAATCTTGCTTCATATCATATCATTTCGTATCATCTCGTTTCCATCTTAGAAGAACGTCTTGTCTCCTCGATCCACATCCATACCAATCAATAAAAGGCATCACCCAGTACCGTCCGACTTGATAAAAAGAAGAATCAAAAACAGTTCTACACCAACACATATAATCAGAATCATTTTGATATCATGATTCAATAATAACTCTATAATATTGTATAGGAGTAAACCGCTACTGGCAATAAAATTCATATATCAGGCCAGTGAAATAAACTGTGATTTATACAAGCAATAATATATATTAGAACTGCTCTTTATATCAAAAGAAATTCAATCAAACCAGTATAATCTATAAGACCAGTAAATTCAAACGAGAAAAATAATCGTAGCAAATGGCTATAATTATACATCAACCACTTGTCCTGTAATCATATCGACTTGGTCCATAAATTCTACATTATGACCACTATCTCCTGAGGCATGGTTATTCGGTGATACTGATAAGAATTCCTGAAATATTTCCTTAGTCAATGTTAAAGGAGACTGGTTTACGCCCAGAGGGTAATTTCCCTGAGTCATAAGCTTCTCAGGAGAAATAATAACGTTGCTAGTTTCACCAGAATTGGTTGAACCAGCAGATGAACAGCTAGAAGTAGTACTAGCATTACTAGCTATACTCACCGCGCCTCCTTTGGCAGCAGGGGCACGACTAGTAGCACCACCGGCAGCAGGGGAACGATTGACCATCCCATTAGTAGCAGGGGAACGGTTGACAATACCATTAGCAGCAGGCGATTGACACACCCCACTGGTAGTAGGGGAACGAATGACCAGCCCACTAGTAGTACGAGCAGCTGGGGGTTGAGACACACCATTGATGGGAATTACAGAACTACCAGTTAAGGACTGTGTATTAACAGGGGAATGAGAGATAGACAGACGACCAGATATCGGCTGATTCATAAATGCTCTGACCTTCATGTTTTTCTCCCGAATAAAAGATAGGGTAGAGGAAGCTGATGGTTTAGCAGGTGGACCAGGTCCAGGTGAATTGGAATTTGCCTTAGCCAATTCGGACTTGACCTTGACTAGTTCAACTAACAACTGCTGGTTGTGGTTCTCTAAGTCCATTACCCTCACCTGTAACTGGTCATTTAAGGTGGTTGTCTCTTCAAGTGTTTCTACAAGAGATTCCACCTCCTCTTGGCTTCTCATGATAGTACTTACATCTACCAATGGCCGCACCATGGTTTTCATGGCGGTAATATATTCCTTTTGGATCTGCTCCATTTCTACCGCATGTCGGAATCGCTCCATATCCAAAGACTCGCCATATTTGTACGTAGAATCATCAAAAACCTTTCTGTGGGCGGTTAAGAAATCTTCACTCACATGAGAGGGATTAATCGACACGGTACATGAGGCAGCAGCAGGAACTTGATGTGCGGCAATACCCCATGCATTACTCACCGGAATGGAAGCCTCATGAAACTTTGGTTTTTTTACAGGGGGGATACTAGTACCTGAAGCAACGCCTTGATAACCTTCCTCAGCTGCGGCCTCGTCCATATTATTCCAAATATGGTACGTAACGGCCAAAGTATAGTGGAAAGAAGGATTAGCTGAAAATGTTTTCTCCTTCTCACCCAGTTTATCCATGTATTTAGTTGATAACTCCTTACTAAAGCCATGCGGCCCAAGCTCAGATACCAAGTGAGAGAAAATTTCATTTCTTCTATCAATGACTTTTTTACACAGTCTGAATGGGCATTCCCAACCAAAGATTATAGGCGTATGCTCTTCGCATAGGTGACGCATGAAAGCTTGTTTAGTGTTATAGACTTTCAGAATACCATAGTTAATGTAAGTTGACCTACAACAACTAAACGGACATCTCATACCAGGGGAAAAGATTTTAACGGCCATTTTTAGCTTCAAATCTTGGTCCTCCCGAACCACAAGATTCTTCTCTGGCATAGTATCATCTGGGGCACATAACTTAGGAAATATACCTTCATAGATACCCATGAATTCCTCATCGTTATTTTCAATGATGGACTTACAACCATCACCTGAACTTGGTAACACACAAGCGATAGTGGTGTCTTCTCTAGCATTCCAATTCCTCATGGAACGATGGCGAATGCGATATCGTCTTTTAATCCCGTCATCTTTAGCAGGAGTTTCAGAATGTTCATCTGGCGTCCTTCTTCTCCTATTGTACCTTCTGGAGTGTCTAGAAAAAGGGGTTGAATTAATACTTCTCCCTTCGGAGGAATTATCATAAGCATTTTTCTCGCCTGTGGCGGATTTGTCTGACATAGTAATACTGACATCCTGACTATCAGGATTCTTCTCGGCTGCAGTAGCCATAATAACCGCTTGTTTATACTGGCACCTGCAAAACAAACAAGAAATAACAATAATAGACTTGTAGTGATTCCATGCAAGTCACAAGTAGTGAAATACCTAGTTTATAACAAAGATATATCCATCTAATCACTTGCAAATCCAACCTCAAGTGAAGCATATTATAATACAAGCTATCTCTCCTATTGGTATAGCAGCTTACACCCTCGCCATAACATAATAATCCGTCACTGAAAGCTTTCCAATGATTACACACCAATGTAATAAACTACCTTTAAATGGCAGAACATTGGAATATAACTTGCACACATATCCCATATATCATAATCATACACAATGATAATGTAATATGCGTACTTACAGTTTCTTCCAGTTATAACTCAGGGGAAAGGATCCAACTAGATTTCACAGTCACTGGTCTTCACCTGAAGAGAGTTACAGCTCCACTGCTGACCGGTGTCTCAAAAACACCTTTCAACCTGTCCTCAAGGTTACATGACACGTGACAATACCCCACACTGGTTAGGTCCTCAACCAGGTATCAATCATATATTTAGATTTATAGGCTATTGAGTAAACACCATGATTTTAAATTGGATAGTGAGTGGGTAATTAGTGAAGTGACACTACCGAATCAATAAGGCTCAATCCAACTCGTTATAGAGCGGTCTGTTATAGCAGTGCCTAACAAGGTAATTCACTCACACAAAATTTCAGGCAATAAATATCAATTCACATAGGGTTCTGTGGTGACCGACACGCTTCATAGGCCAACCAACAGAGACTTCTCGTTTTGTTTTTTTATGTAATATTCTCACAGACATATTTGCTCTGCAGAAAAATAAACAATTCCCAACCTGTACACCATGGGAGCTCAATTACTTCCAGACTAGAAGCATAGATTGCTATAATCTTGCAACTAGCATGGGGAATAGCGATCAGGAACTTTTATATTCCGCTTCCCTTTATCTCTCACAATATTCGGCCCAGCCGAATTATTTGAATCTTCACCAACTTGCTCTTTCTTGGCCTTTCTCTTGGCCTTTTTATTCTGAACCTTCTTGCGTGAAGCAATGTTTTTCTTTCCCTTGCCCTTAGACACAGTACCAGCAACAATGGGGGGTTTCCCAGGGGGTCTGCCTTTCCGCCTGGAGCTATCACTCTTAAGCCCAGATAAATACTCCTGTATTTCCTTACCAGGCGTAACTTTTCCTCCATCAACCTTTATAACATCTCGACCAGATTCACGCAAGTTTTCAATTTCTGGGGCATTTTGAAGGTTTACCGTAGGCCTAAGGCCATCTGTAGTGGTCGGATCTACAGCGCTTTTCAAAAAGTCCCCATTCCATCGAACTTCTCCTCTTGATGTTAATAGGAGGTATGTATGATAATTAATTTTCTTAACAATTTTGAATGGACCATCCCACTTAGCGCCATATTTATTACTTGCAATAGGTGGGTAATACCTATATACCCATTCTCCCTCACAGAATTCCCTGAGGCGCTTACGTCGATCGTAATTCCTCTTTTGGGCAATAGAGGTGAGTTGTAGTCTATCACGAGCAAAACTATGTCCCTCTCGCAATTGTTTTCGCAACTGCTCCAGGAATACACTTGGGGAAATTAAGTCCAGACCCCCACGTGGCACGCCAAAAATTAAGTCAGCAGGGGTATAGGCTTCATCTCCAAAAATTAGAGAGTATGGTGAACAACCAGTGCTCGCATGAACACTAGTATTATAAGCACTTGCTGTGCAAGGTATTAACGTGTCCCACTTTTCAGAACCATAATCAATATAGCAGGATAATTGTTCAACCAATACACGGTTATATCTCTCAGATTGGCCATTTGAACGCGGTGTGTACGGGTTAGTATGTTGTTTCTGAATATCAAATATCCGACATAACTCCCTCATCACACCCCCTTCAAATTCCGGAGCCCCGTCTGTGTGTATGGAATTGGGAGCACCAAATCGCAGTATCCATTCCTTGAACACTGTCCAAGCAACGGTCTCAGCTTTATGATCTGGCATGCAATAGGCTTCAGACCACTTAGAAAAGCAATCTGTGACGACTAAAACACAAATATTACCTGATGGGCTTCGTTTAAATCCACTCAGGACATCCATGGCAATGCGAGAAAATCTTTTGCCAGCCAAATCCTTAGTTAGGGGCGAGACATTTGTTCCTGCACGAGTCTTACGAGTCGCACAAGCCTCACATTGTCTAATCCATCGATTTATAGACCCTCTGAACCCAGGCCAGTAAAATCTCTGCTTCATGGAAGTATGTGTCTTAAAATTGCCAAAATGTCCAACACAAGCTGGGCCATGGTATCGATCAAAAATATCCTTCCTGCAGTCAACCACCACAGGGACCACCACACGACTGAATAATTTCCCAGACGAGGGCTGTCTCCATCGTACGCATAATAATTTATTATGAACTAATAAATCATTCTTCTTGGCAAGAATAGCTCGAAAATCATTACTTTCGGAGCTACTTTTGTCCGGCCAAGGAAGGGTACCATCGACATACATAATAATGCGTTTAATGTCGGGATCAAGCTGCTGTTTCTCTTCCAAACTAAGTACCTTTGGGGAAACAGTTTCTATTTTACTGAAACTAGCAACAGCAGCATTGTGCGCACCACAATCCATGCAGTCCGCCCTTTTACATCTACTGTATGGTATTTGAGAAAGACAATCAGCATTTATATGACGACGACCTGGTCTGTGCTGGATCACTCCAGGAGCAGTAATATTAAATAACTGCAGCTTCAAAAGCCATCTAGCCAGCATGTGCTCAGGTTCCTTGAAACCTATTAACCAAGTAAGAGAGGCATGATCCGTCCTTACTATAAAATCTCCACCGAGTATATAGTTCTTAAATTTGCCAGCATACACCACCACTGCCAATAATTCCCTGTACGTGGTGCAATAATTTCTCTGAGACTTACTGAATGAATTGCTGGCATATGCTATAACCTTCTCTTCTCCATCTTGTTCTTGTGACAGAACTCCAGCCATTGCCTTTCCACTGGCATCTGTATCCAGAATATATCGACCCGTGGATCGAGGATAGGCTAAAACAGGAGAATTAGTCAAAGCAACCTTTGTACGGGTAAAAGCTGCTTCGCAATCAGGAGTCCAATTCACTTTATATTTCGCTACCTTAGACGATTTTTTTACAATGTCTTGGATAGGATAAACCATTTCTGAGAATTTTGGCACAAACTGTCTATAATAAGAGGCAAACCCAAGGAATGATCTGACCTCTTTGACGTTTTTAGGTTGTGGCCAATTAAGGACCACCTTCACCTTCTCAGGATCTGTTTTAATGCCTTCCTGGGACACTAGTCTTCCCAGAAATTCCACCTCGCGCTGGAATAAATTGCATTTCTTGGGTTTCAACTTCAAACCATAGTCACGCAATCTAGAAAAGACCGTTTCAAGATTCTTGATAGTGTCCTCAAGAGTTTTCCCAAAAATTATTACATCATCTAGATATACTAGGCATATTCTATTCACTAGACCACGCAACATGTTATTCATCATCTTCTGGAAAGTAGCAGGGGCATTGCACAGGCCGAATGCCATTACCTTAAACTGGTATAATCCAGAGGCAGTAATGAAAGCAGTCTTTTCCTTGCTAAATTCGTCCATAGCCACCTGCCAATAGCCGCTTTCCAAATCCAACGTACAGAACCAGCTATTGCCACCTAGAGCATCTAGGCAATCGTCTATACGAGGCAATGGATAACAGTCTTTCTTGGTAACACTGTTTAATTTACGATAGTCGACACAGAAACGAATTGTACCATCTTTCTTGTTGACCATGACAATAGGAGAAGCCCAAGGGCTGTCGCTTTCCTCTATAACCCCCTGATCTAACATTTTTTTAACTTGCTCCTCTGCGACCTCCCTTTTCTTAGGAGCTTGTCGCCGATAGGCTTGTTTAATCGGTCTAGCATCCCCAGTGTCAACAACATGTGTTGTCTTTGAGGTGTATCCCAATGTTTCACCAGGGAGACGGAAGACGTCCTTATTATTAAGAACCATTGCTCTTAATAATTCCCTCTCCTTGTCACTCTTTACATGTGTACCATGAATTAATTTTTCCAGTCCCGATGTATCAATGGAATCATTGTCAGTCGTATTGGCTGCTATAAAGCAGTCACGTATATCAGTGGGAGATACCTCCTGTAAACTACTTTCTTCTGCATCAAACACATAACCAACAGGAGTGTTTCGACGCAGAGTGATGGGTAAGGCAGTAGGGTTACATATAGGGATCTTCGCTATTTTAGAATTAAACAAATAAGTATTTAATCCTCCAAATGTCTCCCCATTTTCCCCTTCCACTTCGGGTTCTACTAAATAGGCCCTGTCGGTGGGTAGATTCCCCAAGGAGACATCAACAACCTGTACGGCATATGCCCCTAGATGGATATCTTTTTTCACAATAGCTGTACCCAACGAACCCTTACGCAGGCAATTAACATGCTGTTTACCATTGTTCAGGGATAACCGACCTGGCCAAGCAATACCACATTTGTATCGCCAAGTAAAATCCATTCCTAGGATAGCTTGGTCGCCATCCAGGTGTGAAACCACCAGGCACGCATTCTTATATATCGTGCCGCCTATATTCAATTCAAATATTGCATATCCCAGTGTATCAATAGGACCACTTGCTATGGGTTTAATCCTCATTCGTGAAGCGAACAAACGAGGCTTGCAAGCGAGCGAATCATAAAATTCTTTTGAAACCAGGCTGGTTTGAGCCCCAGTATCGTAGAGAAATTCTCCTCGCTTTTCTCCTATATCAACAGGTACATACCATCTCATCTTTACCAATAAAGGCGTGATATGAATCAGGGTTTCAGATTCCTCATATGGATCCGATAGCATCGAGACCATTACTTCCCCATCGTCGCCCGTAATAGCGCTAATGAGAGCAAGGTCACCAGCATCGTCCTCTCTTCCACATAAACTATTCATATCCAGAATAGATCTAGGAGAGAATGACTCACTTTTTGCTGTCGGCTGAGAGTTATTTACCACATCAGGTGCAAGCGACTGGCCTATCGCTACTACTTCCTCATGGATATTACTCACATTCCCATCAGAATCACCACCTTGAGGATGATGTGTATTTTCTGGGTAATTGTCTAAATTGTTTTCACAATTTAATTTTCCTGAAGAGTTCAGGGCCTCAGCTGCGCTTCTCACTGAGACCCAGCAGCTTTTCCCTGAACCCCTTCTTTAGCCCTCTTTTCTTTTAAACGATTCTGTAGAGTAATCACTTCAGGGCATTTCCATTTAGCATGGTCCCTGGATAAGCAAAATTTGCATTTCCAACGACTCTTTTGCTGAGAAGAACCACCTGAATCATCACCCTTATTACCAGAATTGCTGGGCATATTTTGTTCTCTACCTTTATAGGTAGGATTAGACTGCTTAGCAAAATAATTTGGTTTGCCATAGCTCTGATAACCTTTTTGCTGCATTCTGAAGGATCTAAATGCAGCAATCTCAGCCTCTAGATCAGAATCAAGGGACTCTGGTCCAGCAGCATCTGTGTCAGTGGAAACTGCGGCCAAGCTGACTGTCTTTGCCTCTTTTCCTTGAAAAGAAACCAAATTTGCAGGCAGCTGATCCATCAGGGAGGCACGCATCTCTGCCGACCCCCCAGCAAATCTCAACTGCTGTGCAATATCGACAGCAACCTGCAATGTACTAGGTTTACGATATCTGACCCAGAAAGCAGTGAACTTATCACGTAAACCATCGGCAAAAAGCATAATCGTTTTAAGCCTTAGATTATCCGGGTATTCGTGGTAAGCTTTCCTACACAGATCCAATAGACTCTCAGCAAAATGCTGATAAGTTTCACCTTTCTGCTGGACCCGGTTCTCATACTCCTTTATTCTATCCTCAGGAGTTTTCTCATCCAATTGGCAGGATAGTCTAGCCAATACTCGATCTAAAGTTAATTCAGACACATTACCCCATGTTTTCTGACCAACACGATCAGAGGTAGCAATTATCAATTCCCTTACTAAGGTATCCTCGTCCCAACCGTACAAATTAGCCCAATTCATGGCCCCGGCTATATATTCACCCCAATCTGTACCCTTATATTTCTCTAAAGGCTTGGGTCTAGGTATTTCACGAGGACGTGCAAGAGATAGACGAGGGGTAGGAACAGTAGCTAACACATGTCTGTCAACTACCTGATCCATTTCTACCATCGTAGATTTCCTACGAGAATTATCAATCGTTTTGCTAGGCTTAAGATCATTTAATATCCCTGCCGAGGTAGCCATTCTACTAACAATAGTCCTCTCAGGGATTGATACCTTTTGAGGTGACTTTGTTGATCCAACAACAGACTTACCCATTGCTATTTTGAAATCGACAGCTGGCAATTTAGTAATAACTGGAGCATTAGCCCTAGTTATTTTCTCCGGAGCCTTTGTGATTCTTGCTTGGGCCGGTTTCATACCACCAATAGGTGTCTTCCAAGCTAGACTCACATCGTCAATTTTTAATGAGTACTGATCAAGGTTATCACCCCCAGTTGAGGCGGCTTTTGTATAGGAGTTTACAAGCCTTTGTAGTGTTTTCCTCCTATTTGTATCAAAATCCGGTTCAGAACCCCAGAATCTATAATCAAAATTAGCCTCCTGTTTACTGGGAACCGGTGGCACTGGGTTTATAACCTCCTCTTCCTTATCGGAAGGCACTCTATAACCCCCCATTCCCTTAGGTTGTAGTCCCAACTTACAACAATGGATCATTAAATAATCCACACGACCAGGGGGCAATCGATATATATTATCGAAAACAGACTGAGCCAATAATCTAATATAATTTCTGTCTGCTTCGGTATATGAGTGTATACTCATTTTATTCTCCACTCCTATTTTTATAATAGCCTCCAAAGATTGAAGATCTACCATAGCGGGATTTGCTGAATAATCATCGACTCTATCACCAAACACAGAACCAGCGATAGATCTGTCTTTAGTATGCGACTTTCTAGGCTCTGTTTGGGCCCTCATTTCATAGGCAAATGTTTTCCGTCTAAGTGGGTCATGTACAGGTGAACTAGTCCTACCATGTACATTCCCACCAAGAGCATAAGGACGGTAAGCATTCCCTGCCCCTGTGTTAACGATGCCTATTGCATTAGCATTGTAAGTTCCCCTATCATGGCTAGCAAGGGAATGAGCGCCTTGCTGTGCATAGAGGTAATCGTCGGCTGGTGGTAGACCATAATAATCAGTTGCAGTCCCATTAGAATGGTCACTATCATCAGCAAAAGGTATACTAGCTTCGGAAGAGTTTGTTCCGATATTTTCAAGCCCAACAAACTGTTCATTATGTTGGCGTAAGTTTTCTTCACTTAAAGTGACCCTTAAAGTGGTATTACCATCATGCCCTTCACGAGACATGAATTAACTCTTCTTATAGTAAGAAGGAAATAGTCTGTACTCCTCAAATTGGTTCACGGCACCAAAATGTAATGACCCGGCGTTCGGTTTGAGGAGGAGAATAGAAAACAAGAGACAAGCATCTAGTTTCATTACTCTGACTTTTAATAAGACAGATGGGACATAGTACAATATGGTTCAGGTATAAGGAAGGGTGTGGATACGATGTTGAATAATAGCATATAACAACATAGAGTAAGCATAAGCAATCTGGTAACATCTAAATGGTGGCTCCCTCTGTTGACAAAAGCGGAGACCAAAGTCCTTATAGTTGACTTGAAGTAGTATTGAAGTAGTATATGGAAATGGTGGATACTACACATGGACCATTTTTGGGCCATTTTTCACCATTATCTTATTTTGTAGGAGTCCCCATTTAAAAGGTAACCATCTATAGCCCTTTTTTATAGTAGCTTCGTGTTTTTATATTATCCAAGAGCCTGACAAAAATTTGTTGTGTTCCCCCGAATATATTTTCCATTTTAAATTTCTTTGCACTATGTCCACCTCTTATTTTGTTATGTGCATAATGGCATTTTTAAATCATTGGAATCAAATGATAAAATGCCCAAATTTCTAATATTATAACCTCTTGGATAAGTTAAATATGGTCCCTCATAAATGTCCAAATCAAAAAAGAATTGGGCCAAAACTCTTTAATTGGCATTCTTTCAAACCAACCAAACCCCATTTTGTCACCGCTACGAATTATGCACATATCACATATTGAACCCTCCTTAAAATCGTCAATATTCAAAGCTTAAAATATTTCTTCTGGTATTATGTTTTAAATATCCCAATGCATCATTGTATGAAGTTTGGTGCAGAACTGTGTACTGAAAGTCTGTCAATTCTCAGAAAACATCAAATGTGTTGCATGCATAAGAAATGTTATGTGCATAAGATTGGGAAAATGTTTTGCCATTTTTCCACTGAATAAAACGGAAGCAGAGAGCACACATTTTCAACCAAGACAGGCAGCCATTAGAGGTGAGTGTCTTTAGCTTTCCAGCAGTCTATTGGGTCAAATAATTTGCACATCAAGTCTGGAATGCCTATTTAAATGTGGTAGTACTGTCAAATAATGTTAAGTGAACCCCCGGGAAACATTATTACTGTAGTACTATGCATGTATTTCGTATTTTAATCAAGAAACATAACTTGCTTGCACACCATGTCCGAGCAGTGAGCGATAATATGCACATCTTTTCATGCTACCTCTGTTTAAAGAGTGGAGCAACCAGCTAGCTTGGTCCAAGTGTTACGTGCATAATGTAGTATCAATGTCTTTTGAAACATCATTTTCAGGTATATATTCATCATTTCTTTGCCTTATGCTCATTTCTTCATGTACAAATGATGTCAAACCATGATTCTAATGTGATTTAGGCTGGGTGTCTTTAGTATTTAACAGGCTATGTTGTTTATTGCATATTATGCACATAACTGCGGGCCCAAATTGGATACATAATTTGTCTTTCCAGACTTGCTCATTATCTTAGCCTTTTGTATTTGGCCACCAGATTATCCTTATTTAACCAGCATGTCAGTACAGTAGTATTTATGGCTATTAGATGTTGTATTTAGGTTGATATCTGGCTAAAACTGTATTTTGTGTGACGTGCATAATGATTATTATGCACACACACATTATCATGTTGAGGTCATGCTCAGTCTCCAGAAATACTTCAATGATTTCAATTTTTCATGTATTGTATTATCATAATAAGTGCTTTCATACTGTGTATAATTGATATTGCTGACTTTATAATATTAGGCATGACATTGAATGTTCAAAATTATGCACATACTGCAGAGGTACAAAATCTATAAAATAATCAGCTAAATAGTGGTGTATCATCTCAATATTTGGTATGCAGGTGCACCATATATCTACCTATCTATATGTACCACAATTGAATGCTTCTTTTAAGATTTGATTTTTTGTTTTTTTCATTGTCATTGATTTTCATCACTTAGTGCCTGTTTTTGTCTCACTTTTTAATATTTTGCTAATTTCTTGGTAACTATTTGCAGCATTCTGATATGGCGCAACATACCAAATTCACTAATGCACAACTGCAGGCGAGATGGCGAGAACATAGGCACGAGGCTCAGGGCAAAGAGGCCTTCTAAGCTGCCCATGCCGCACACATGAGGGATGTTCGGAGGAAGGCAGCCCGGATAGCGGAAAAACAATGGAAGGCAGTGGAACACACCCATGAATTAATTGAAATAATTTCTTTCATAGAAAACCCGTATTTCCCAGAAGTTCTACAAGATGTTGCTTCTGATTTTTCCAAAGATGTTACTACAAAGTCAAAGAAGCAACCCAAATCCTACTCCCCCAAGAAACAACATCTCCGTTATGTCATCGAAAAAGAACCCAAAGCAAAGGAGTATTTGTAATGATCTAATGGAAGAAGTCTAACGAACATCTGAACTTCATGAGAAGAACGAAGCAACTGTTTTAATGGTAATCTCAACTACAGGCTCCTCCAGGAGGTTACATGCATAACAATGAGTGGGCGGAGCCCTTACGTAATATCCATGGCCTAGCATGTATAAGTAGACTTGCACAGTCCTAGCTAGTTAAGTATAATTAGCGATTTAAAGTAATGTGATAATAGGTGATAATTAATAATAATATAAATATAATGAGGTTACACAATGTTACGTAATGTTACATAACACTGCCCCCCCCCGCCCTCAATCAGATACGAAGTATCGAGTGAGGGTGTACCCTAAAAACTTACAAGAAAATTCTTAGGAATTCTTGAAAAATTAAAAATATTAAGAATTAATCATTTTTAAATTGCTGTGCTGTTACCTAGTTATCCATACCAAGCCATATGCGCGGTTACATTGTGCGCAAAAAGATATTAAATACATAAAAGCAAATCATACGATTTAATTACCATTTTGTAAAACATTTTCAATAAATTCATAAAGATTTAAAAACGTCGTTATGAACATGTAAAAGTGGAAACTCAAAAAGTGAAATAACTGCTAATACTAAGGTCGTAATAGCTTGAAAAATCTGGTTAATATCCTACACAAAGGGTTCCATGTCATGAAAATGACAAGATATGCAAACACCGCAAGTGTTAACCCTATGAGAAACCAAATTCCAGTGTTAAATTCCCAATAGTACGGTCCAATCTGAGAATTTTACTCTAATCACACATAATAAAAAGAACATCGCGTGTACCAACACGCGTGGAATCCTGATATATATTGGGATCCTACGTTAAAATCTAAATAGTTCGGTGCAAACAGGAACAATCTACGTCGTTTACTTTTTTCTATGTTAAATTCCGAATAGGTCGGTCCAAACAGTGACACCAGCCGGCGCCACCGTCGAATCGGTTTTGGACCGGACACCTACCAAGTATAAATAGCTGGCTATTCGTGCGGTGAACCATTGAGAACGCCACCGCTGAGCCGAACACACCCCCGTACTAAGGGCTACAAAGCTTTTAACGAAGAGATTGTTATATTCTACTGTTTTCTACCTACACGCACATAGGCAAAGACCCATTGTCGAATGAGCAAGAGTATTGGTATATTCCAACTACCCGCTTCCCATTCCTGGTCCAAAGCCTATTCCTTATTCCAAATTAGATCTTGTCTAGTCTAGTAATATACAAAAAAAACTTACCGATACATTTAGTTATCTCCTTTTTAAATAAATACCCGGAGATAAATAAATTCAATAATCCCGCAAGGCCTGATATGTAATCAACTGGCCTCGCTTGTTGGTTATGTAACAGGTTAAACCCCATCCCCTTCTACTTCTACAAGGATGACGGTTTACCCCGTCGCTACGCTCGATTTTTCAATCGCATAGCAAAAATATCTTCTCACTGCATCTACTTGCAGTAAAATACATGCAAAATAATTACCCGTGGGTACATAAAGCTAGCCAATAACACTACAATTTCAAGTAATACAGCGACTGATCCGCTAGACTTAGTATTGCTGACGTATCATATCAATCCTAGTCGTATGATCATATAAATCTCTTGGTCTATGGTATATCAATCCTAATCACGCAATTTACACGAATAAAAACCATCTGTCTTTGCTGAAAACAGATCTAGTGACTCCTTTAAGAGTCTGCACTTACATAGACGTCCCCTGTCGGTGTGATTACACCCTGGCTTATGGCCATCGCATCGTATCCTCAGGGGGTATCCTATCACGTAAACAGTACTTAGTGCACAGTAAATCACTATGCACCCATATGCCACTGTCGTGTGGCGCTAAATAAACAAAACATTTAAGAGAACCATATGGGTTATCTCATCCCCTCGATGTATAAATCAAGGTAGTCTCCCTAAACATATTAACTGTTATGTCTAGTAATTAGATCTTCACTAAAACTACACATATACCAAGAGAGCTGAGTACCTACTCAGTTTAATCAAAGCAAACAGAGTCGATGATACGACCTAATCGTAGGCATTAATGGCCTAACCAATCCTGTATGTACACATAAGTCGTCATCGATCAACACATATAAATCACACACAAGTAAGAGAATCAAATACAAGCAAAAAGAAATGCAATGAATAAAATCAGACAATAACGCTTGTCTGTTGCATGAAATATCATTTAAAGTTATCGACTGAATTCCAAAGAACACAGGAAAAAAAAAATTTGCTTGTATAAACAAGTAGAGTCCTTCATCTTATTCAAGAGAAATTAAAGTCAATAATATTTAGCGAAGGTGCCGTTGCTGTTCACCTTGACAAATGGGGGCGATCCATTTGCCACTTGAATTAAATATTAAATAAAATGTTAATGTCCTTGTAATGTAAAATTATATCTAGCACTCCTAGGGTGATCTTGGCACGTTTGTGGCGTGGGGAACTATTAGCATCTCCTCTTCTTGGCCACTTTCTCTTGCCGACAAGTACGCCGCCGTGCTCCTGTAAGAAAGCATCGACCACATACCAATGACAGGTTGCATAATACTTTGGGTATTTTGTAAACAATTATTTTAAAATTTCTCAGTTCTTTTGTGCCAATATTTCCCATGAAAGCCACATCACAGAAAGTAAAACATCAATATACATTAACAAGAAGAAAAGACGGATATAAAATATTCGTGAGAAAAGAACACCATACACGTCTATAAAGGCAAGAATAACTATTGTTTCAGTCCATATATTAATAATATATAGACTTACATGTTCACGTTGGACCCATTGGGGTCGTTGATCCACGGAATCTGGTAGGATCCGTTCCTGGACTCGATCACCAGGACATACATTGCCTCTGATGATGGATCCATGATGGCTGCTAGGTCGCTTCTGTGCTTCCTATCCACCTTCACGTTGGTTGGAAGCAAGATTTGTTTGTTGGCCCTATGGATTTTCAGGGATAGAGCAGCCTTCCAACGGAGGTCCAACGATAGATTACAGCAGCAACACCAACTGACATGAGACTTGCCCAATCTTAGAGGCGGGGCTGGGGAAGATCCAAGTATAGAATTGATTTCAAATGGAATTTGCATCAAACGTATTGAAACCAGACTCTCATCCGAGTGCAGTCTCAGAGTGATCCATGAGGCTGACTCGTTGTTTACATCTTTTGTACACCTTTTACACATGAAACATCTGGGCACATAATTGCAGATACATCGCCTGTTTTTCCACAGGAATCGTAGAATCTTGAAGGCAATAACTGCTGCCACTATTTTGAGAATTGCCTGTGTTGGTAGATGAGACAATGCTGCATGCATATCTTGGGGTGTGGGCAAATTTAGATGAATTCGTGATCCATGTTTGGTTTCTCCAGTTAGATTTTTGAAAGGAATTTTAAAGATTGCTTCTATGGCTAAATTAAATCCTGATTCAACAAAGATACTGGTCTGGTTCCAAGTAATACATCCATCCCTAGGGGCAGAGATTACTAAAGATCCACTAATTAGGGCACAGTCGCAAGGGACCTTGACTATAGCCAAAAGGCTCATAGCCATCCTAGTTCTGGGTCGTTTGTGACAAGCCAAAGTCACTTTGGTCGTACGACCAACCAGTAGGTGTTGCATCCTATTCATTGTTAAATGAAAGAATGGGGTCGGTTTAGTCAGATATGTGTGGAATACACATAACCGAGCAATTTCAGAAGCTCTATCTTTAAAAATGGCCGAATAACAAGTTTCTTTTCCCTTTAAAATATGAGTCGGGGGAGTAAAACATGCCACTGAATTCTTTAGCTGTGTGCATTGCTCGAACGAATGTATTTTCATTTCGAAATAAATTCCCTGAAGGGGGCATTTTGCCAGAATATGGGGTATTTCGGTCTCTAACATGGTATACCCTGTTGAATCGTTCGAGCTACTGTGAATAGGTATGCCGAATTTCAGGGGTCGATATGCAATGCAGTTATCGTCATTATGTGAAATTATTAGTGGAATTGTTATTAACAGAGAAATTTTCTACTCTACTGTAGGAGCTGTCCAAGGAATCGTCCAAAATCCTCACAGTGGGAGATTTTACTTTCAACTTGTTCGCCAAAGGTTTCAACAATTCTCTTAGGCCTCCCATCAGAAGAAATACATCCGACAAAACACCATGTTTTAAATCGTCCAATCCCTTCAATAATGTTCTAGCTGTGTCTATATATTCTATAAGTACTAACAAATTTAAAGTAGCTTCATGCAGCATCGCATGTAAAGCCATGGTGTTAGATATTTCTGAAGTTAAGTTAGTTACAAAAGCATCGATCTGGTTCGTCAGATCCTTAATTTCTTCGGTAGAGTTTATAAATAATTTCCCTACCTCACCATTGTGTTTAGAAGCGTGCCTGAACAAGTTTTTCAATTGTTTAGTAAGTCCTAAAATTACTTTATCCCTGTTCACGTCGGATATTTTTCCCAGTGATAAGGTATCTATTAAAGAATCAAGCTTGCTTTCCACTAGAGCCAAGTGGGGGTCTGTAGCCAAGCCTAGGGCTGCAGAAACTGTATCGCCTATAGGCTGTAAAAAAGCTTTTCTCTTATATCTATTGTATCTGTCGTTTGCCATACTCTCTATCTTATCAAATAAATCAAGTGCTGTCCCATAAACAAGCTGTAATAAGCCTTGGATTTTCTCTCTAATGAGTCTCATGTCTGATGTTGTATTGTAGTGATTTTCCATCCTAACGATTGTTCCATTAGGTGGCAAAATCACTGTTGGTATTGCTATTTGGACATAGGTTTTTTCCACGTCCGTCAAGATAGGTTTCCTCGTTCCAGCAAATGCAACCCCGTAGTTGTGTTTAACTACAGAGTCCGCATCTGCCCATACGGTGAGGAATAAGAGCCTAAACGAAGGTAAGAAAGAAAAGAAAAAAATTCTCGTGAACTTTGTGTTCAGAATTCAAAATTAAAGCGATATTTGTCCCAAGAAAGTATTTCCCGTCTATATTACCGACTGGGTTATGCTTAATTCTAGTTCCTAGAGTAAGGCCATATGTTGGGGCCTCTTGCCACTAAATGACTTGCCACTATGCCACTATCATGCTCACATATAAGTAACAACATACGATAACAAATATTCCGGTGTAATCCATGAGTAAATCCTTGGCATTGATGGGTGTCCACATAAGTATAAACATCAGAGCAATCATAAATCAAGTCTCAAAACGACACTTACCAGATTACAAGACGAAACATGGTGATGAATCGTTGTGCCTATTGTGAAGCAGCTCACTATCAGTGAAAAATAAAACGATCAGCCCAACTCTCCCCGATGGTTTTGGTCACTGCTAAGGAAGGACCTGAATTTGGCTGGTCATATAGTAGTGTCCGCCTCAAGTCATGAATAATCTTGACCAATAGCAGCTTAGGACCCTGGAATTACTCTTCCTGAGGAAGACATTCCACACCATATATAGCAAGGGGGGCGTATACTAGGAGCTGTCGTGCCACCATCACTCAGCATCATTTACATAATACGATTGCATCGTCCCATCCTACTGGACTTGCATAATAATGCCGCTTGTCTGACCCAAAAATAGATACCATCTGTTCAACCCACAGGGACCCCGGATCCTTGTAATTTACTCTAAGATATTTCCTGTCGACCAGAATTATTTTCCTATCTATTTTGCTGTCTCTAGTATTTTGATAAGCTTATTATCAATCGCACTGGATTTCTTTATAAATTGTACATGTACTGGCCTTTTTACCTCTACCCCAGTCTCCAAATTCCTGATCTTCACAGTATATGGGGATGGGAACCCACACACCACGAATGGTCCAGCAAATTGTTGCTGCAATTTCTTTGCTGTATTTTGCCTTAGCAAACGATGTACTTTAGCATAGACTATAGATCCAATGTCCAACGTGTGGGGCTTGGCCTTCGTATCATGCTTCTCTTTCATTTTTCTTTCCCTCTCTCTTCTGCTTTTATTTGCAATTTCAGCCGCTTCAGCCTTTGTCTTCATTATTTGTAATAATTGATCTATTACTGGCTGAGTGTGGGCTATGTCATCTTGCAGTTGAGCCTCCGAGGGAATGATTGGGTTTTTGCCGAATGCAAGGAGATAGGGCGATATGCCAGTGGTGTAATGATCCGAAGCGTTCAGGGCAAATTGAATATTAGGTAAAAATAAATCCCAATTCGTCTGATTTGCATTCACCATCGTCCTTAAACAACCAATAATCGACTGATTTTGGCGTTCTACCTCTCCCTGTGATCGACTTAAATATGGCGAACCATGCACTTGTTTTATTCCCCAAGCTTTGCATTTTTCTCTAAAAGTTTCTCCTATGTAACAGCTGCCATTATCGCTCCTCAAGATCTTAGGGACACCGACATATGCTATTACATATTTATGGAATTCAGCTGCTACCCTTTCTGCTGTAATAGCTGGTGTCGGCCATATAAAGCAAAACTTTGAAAAATGATCAGTCACTACCTGGATGTAACAATTATTCCTCTGTGTCCTAGGAAGAGGGCCCATTGCATCTATCATCAAAGTTGAAAAAGGTGTGAACGTCGTTTCTCTGATCTTCATGGGGAGCTTATTTGGATGCTTTACACTTTTAGATTGAAGACACTCATGGCATGATGTAATATGGTTTTTCGTATCTCTAGCCATCGAATTCCAGAAGAATCGGGCCTGGAGTAAAGAGAGTGTCTTTGCATAGCCAACATGTGCATTAATTGAATTACCATGTACATAATTGATCAAGGGGGCCTGCAATGTCTGTGGAATTACCACTTGAAAGGAATTTGCCATCTGAGCTATCTTAGTCCTCTTAGGTAATCTGCAGAGTATGTTATCCTGAATGAAAAACATATCGTGTGTGGTCAGAATTAACCTAGTCAGCTCATGATTCTTGGGCAATTGTTTTCCCTCAATGTAACCTGACATTAGTTTACAAAACAAATCGTCCCCCTGTGCCAGCTGTAATTTCAGCTTATCAAATGGCAACTCAATCGTATGTTTATTCGCCATTCCATCTCCAGGATTTGGGGTATTTATCCTGTTCCTGGAAGCGTATTTTTCTGGTCTGATTACAGGTCTTGCTTTTGTTTTCCTAGCCTTCTGAATGTTGCTTCCCTTAGACACACAAGCTGGGGTAGACACTTTATCCCTACTAATCCCTTCTGGCTTGCTAGTCGAGGGTCTTGTATCAACATTCCCTAATTGCTTTGCACGATTTTGAGCTCTCGTTTCCACTGGAGCAATTAGGATTTCCTCTACAGTGTTTATCGCTGGCTCATCGTTATGCAATTTTCCTGGAAGGACTGGAAACTCAGGAATTTGTGAATCTTCATTATCTAATTCCTGCACCTGTCCTGATGTCTTAAGTATTTTTCTGCTCTTGTAGAGCATGATGGGGTTATTTTCGCAAGGATCCTCCTGTTTATAGTGTTTAGTGGCTTGGATGGGATTGAATGTGACTGATTTCTTCATCTCCACATGTGGGACTGCTGGTATATTTGGATCATATATCCTTCTCGATAAAACATCTGGGATGATGTTCAATTTTCCCTTGATATATTTGACCGAGAAATCAAACTGCCCAAAGAAATCTAGCCATCTAAACATTCTACCAGTTAGATCCTTTTTAGTGTTTATTGCAGTAAGGGCTGCATGATCGGTAAGAATCGTGAAATGCTTAGACATAACATAATGTCTAAACTTTCCTAGGGCGAATCGGATGCCTGCCAATTCTTTTTCTGTAGCACTGTATTTTTGCTCAGCTGGGGTTAACCCTCTCCCAGCAAAGGCAATTGGTCTTAAATTCCCATTAATATCAGCTTGAGAAATGCAGGCCCCGAGACTTTGGTTAGAGGCATCTGAGGCTAAAATAAATTCTTTTGAATAGTCTGGATATACCAAAACTGCATCTTCCAGAATTGCATTTCGAATTTTATTAAAAGCACTCTCTGCCGCAGACGTCCATACAAATTTAACCTTTGCCTTGGTCATATATAGGGGCTTCATTATCTGACTAAAATTAGGAATAAATACCCTATAATAATTAGCCAGCCCAGCAAACGAACGTACTTGTTTCACTGATTTTGGGGTTGGAAACGATCGCAAAGCGTCTAGTTTTGCTGGGTCAGGATGTATCCCATCCTTGTCGACAATGAATCCTAAAAAGGGGACTCTAGTGAGACCAAAGGAACACTTTTCCTTTTTAAATTTGATATTTGCCTTATCAAAAGCTGTGAATACATTCTTGATATCCTGCACGTGAGAATTCCATGTAGGTGATGCGATCACCACATCATCTACGTAATAGAATGCATTTGGGACTGCTCTCAATACATGTTCTATCAGAGAATGAAATGCTTTTGGAGAAGTCTTAAGTCCCATTGGCATGACCTTATACCTATATACTCCTAGGGGCGTATTAAATGCTGTAATAAATCGATTTTCTTCCCTTAAACCCACTTGATGGAAACCAGCAAATGCATCTAAGCGAGAGAAGAATCGCCCCTGTGTCTGCCCAACAGCTTCAATAGTGTCGTCAGCACGTGGAAAAGGCCTTATTTCGTCCTTTACAGAGCGATTTATTTGCCTATAGTCAATCACAAGACGCCAGGCTCTTTTACCGTCTGTTGTCATTGGTTTTTGTACCAAAAAACAAGGTGAACTAAATTCTACAGGATCCACACATTTTTCGATTAAATTTTGCTTTACCTGATCCTTCAGAATTCCAGCCATAACCTTGGTCATGACTGGGTTCATTCGGTATGGCTGTCTCATTGTGGGACTAAAATCTGGTTTTAAATCAATGCCATGTTCGTACTCTGTAGTCAACCCTAGTTTTTTATCCTTACCGACAAAAGAATTTTCATGATCATGCAATAGACTCAGTAGCTCCTTTTTCTGTTCAGGATTCAAGTCCTCGCCGATCTGAAAATCAACTACCTTATCATTGTTTTCACTCGATTGTGCGACCAATTCATTCAAATTTTCCACCTCTTTGGGGGAATAAAACTCGTCCTCCTGAGCCAACGTATATATACCCAGAATTGTTCCTCTCTCGATAGTTGTGGCTGCTTTGGAGGCATTAAAAATGGTTATAGGCACTTTATTTTCTCCAAATGGTTTGACTAAAGCATGCTTAACAAGGAAAGAAACTGGCCTCTGTCGCTGCAAATTCTCAGTCACTCCTATTGAATTTAACATATCTTCATAAGAAGTGATTGCCGCGACAGTGGTGTATTCAGTCCCTGGAGCTATCACAAACCTACATGCAGCTCTGATAGGGAACACCTGTTGTTTTTGTCCTGATTTGAAGCTAATCTTTGCTCTAAACTTTCGTAAAAAATCAACTCCCAGTATCATGCTTCTGGTTAAAGCAGGAAGAACGATAAATCTATGAGTGAATTGTTGGCCTTCTATCATGAAATTTAACTCGATTTTCTTATAACAATGATGTGCTCCTCCATCTGCAACAAATATTTTAATATTACAGCGTAAAACCTTCCCATTGGGTATTTTACTTCGGATTTTCCTGAAAAATGCAGAACTAACACAAGAAATAGTGGCACCTGTATCAACAAGAACTGGCATATTCAAATCTTTTACCTCAATTTCTATGCAACCTTTATCAATTGGAGCAGTGACCGAAACTTTCTCACCTTTATTTTTGGCTTTCCTCAGCTTTAGCACTGCCTGGCAATTGTCGTCGTCCTTTTCTGTGTTGGTGGAAGAAATAATGTTTTTCTTTGTACCAGCAAACTTGCCTATTCTAATTCTGGATATTCTGTCCTTTTCTGCTACCGATTCACTAGGAGAAACACACTCTTGTTCCTTGGAAATGTCCATTGGCTTGCCTATTTCGTCAACAAATTCATTTATGCTGTGTCGGTCGCCCTCCCAGACACAGCCTATTCGTTTAAATCATCACTCTCTTTAGAGGATGATCTGTGGGGGGTTACATCTCTCCATTTGTTTTCACCTCCCTTTGGCGATTTAGATCTATGCTTCTTGTCCTTGTTGAAGGACACAGATTTATCCTTGCTATTGCTTCTGAAATTCTTTTTGTCCTTTTTGTAATACTTTTTCTCATCACCACTTTTCTCCCTGCTGGAGCTTCTGTTGCTAAAATTGCTGTGGCGACTGGATGACCTCTCTCTGCTGCTATCGTAGTAGTCAGAGCTATCATAACTCTTGTGCTTTGATCTGTATTTCTGAGGCTTTTCTCCCTTCTTTTCCTGAGTTTTCCTAGCCTCTCTATACTTATCAGCTCGAGATCTGTGATACTGCTCTCTTTTACGATCACTATCCTCGCTGTATTTCTTTGTATAATTCTTTTCTTTCTTCGAATACATCATGTATATTGCTTCCTCCATAGGCATGTGGCTAGGGGCTCTGTCGGAAGCTATCATCCCCTCATGTTTTGCTGCTATTTTTGAGGCTTGATCTAAAGTGGTTGGAAACTCAGAAGCCACTCTTCCAGCCAATTCTGGCCTCAGATTTGTAACATAGAATCTGATCTGTACATGTAAGGGAACATTTGCCTTGGAGAGTAAGGTTAACATATCGTTGTCATAATCTATAACCTTCTCATGCCTGCCCTGCTTCCTATGAGAATAATCTCTCAACACCTCAGCTAAAGGAAGCTCGCTGAATTTAGCAATAAAATCGGTTTTAATACGATTATATGGCAATGTGTCGCCATATACACCAACTATTTAGTTATAGAAGGTTTTAGCCCTCCCCGACAAGTACTGGACAAGAGTGGTAACCATAAGCTGGTTATCTTCGCGAATAGGCACTGTAAATGCCTCAAATTCATCGAAAAATTCATTCACAGGTCTCATAGCTGTGGGCTTGTCAAATACCAAAGGGGGCTTTCTGTATTGCTTGGACAATGCTGCTGTCGAAGTGAGGCCAGTAGCCTCTGCCTGCCTTCTTAGGGACACATCCAGAAAAGCAGTCTGATCTAATCTCATCTGCTTTATTTCATCCACCAAATCGTAGAGATGTTGACCATAGGGTGGGGGTGGTGGTCTGTACATCCCTTGTTGTACGTTTGGCAATTGAAAATTCTGTTGCTGTCTATTAGGGGTTTGGTTCCTAGGATAATTTTGCCTAGGCACCTGCCTGTGAGGAGGTGTATTCCTACCCCTTCCCTGTCTTTGTCGTCCTCTTTGGATCCCCTGATCAATGTTTCTTGGCTGGGGAGCTTGATTCACATTAACGTTGGGATCTGGGACTTGGTTTTGCTGTGGCTGATTCACCATATTTTGAGGCTGTTGTGGCACTGCATTCTGTGCCTGTTGTTGCACAAAGTTTTGTCCTTGTTGTGCCACATTTTCACCATATTGATGATATTGTCCTTGAGGTGGAACATACTGGTATGGGGTATAGAATTGTTCATGAATACCAGCATTTCCATCATCCTGCACGTGCCTGGGAGAAGGCAAACCTCCCTGTCTATTCGCCATATCCCACCAGTTTTGATATGGATCAGGTCTAAGTGGGATTTGTTGCTGTACGTGATAGGGGGTTATCACAGGGGGTCTTGGACCATTCACGTTAAACACTGGGGCCTGTGGGAAATTCTTCAGAATAGGCCTCTGTGTTTGTTGTATAAGCTGATTCAAAGTTGGTTTTGCAGGGGTTTGTAAAGGGGTTTGAAAGTTGTCGTTTAAACCAGGGGTCTCGAATGGGTAATAAGGCCCTTGATTAGCTTGATCTGTTTGATTTACCTGATTAGCTGGGTTAATCCTCGGAGAAGGAGGTGTTGGCTCCCTGGGAGTTAATACTCTCTCTCTGTTATTATTTATGTCCCTTTCGTCAATCTGGTTCTCTTCCACAACATTTCTTTCAATATTATTATCAACATTCAAACCGACCTGAGGCTGATTTTCCTGCAAATCTTGTTCTTGTTGATTTGCAACTGGATTAGCTGCTTCCACAGCTGGCTCAGGCTCCTGCTCTTCCTCTAAGTTAAGTTCAACTCCTTCGTGATGGTCCTGCTCATCTTCAACGAACTGCTCCTCCTCGTCTGACACGTCCTCTATGTGTTCCTCGTGCCCAATATTGTTTCCAGCCAACTGCTGTACGTTTCTGTTAATAATATCGTCAATTAAGTCCACATTAATATCGTTGTTCACCACCTCCTCCTGTTGATTTTGACGAACTGGTGGTGGAGGTAATGGAATTGCTCCTGGGTTTAATCTTGCATTTACATTTGGGACATTTTCCATGTCCTGAGGCACCTCGTATGGGTCTTCGTTAAAGTCCAATTGCCTCGGCTGCTGGTTCAAGATTTTGCCTCTATTCTCTCGTCTTTGTCCTCTCGTGACTATTGCTTGCGGTAACGCTGCCAAACGCTCAACAGAACGTTTAATCTTGTCAAACAAAGCCAACTCAGGCGTATTCGCAGCCTCTTCCATCGCTCAAAAACATGCTTCAAATTGCAAATGAACTCGCTTTTTGTGAGAAAAAAAATCTCTATGTCCAAGACCGAGCGGGTTGTCCGCCAGTGTAATGATCTAATGGAAGAAGTCTAACGAACGTCTGAACTTCATGAGAAGAACGAAGCAACTGTTTTAATGGTAATCTCAACTACAGGCTCCTCCAGGAGGTTACATGCATAATAATGAGTGGGCGGAGCCCTTACGTAATATCCATGGCCTAGCATGTATAAGTAGACTTGCACAGTCCTAGCTAGTTAAGTATAATTAGCGATTTAAAGTAATGTGATAATAGGTGATAATTAATAATAATATAAATATAATGAGGTTACACAATGTTACGTAATGTTACATAACATATTCCGCTCAATGTCATGCAAACCTCCAACAGAAGTTGGCAAAGATAAAAGCAGTAAATCACCACAGCAAAGTTCCTCAGATGGGGCCCACTGCCCTGCCTTCCCTCATTCAAGATATTGACTGTGATCGTTTGAGTGAGGATGACAGGTAAAACTTTTTAAAATCTCATTTAATCTCATTTCCACCACTAGAATTTTCTTTTTATACAAATTCTATTTCGTAGGTATTTCACATTCTGTGATACGAGAATAGAATGACATTCATAGTTTGATAATCTAAATTTAAAAATTGATTCCTTCTATATCTTTCAGTCATCAGGCACTTCCTCCCACCAAATGCCCACGTTGTGTGACAACTCAGGCTAGAGGACTAAAGGTGACATCTATGTCTCCAACGCATTCCAAGAGTGTACTCCTGTCAGCAGATGCTTCAGTGACATCTGTGCCTCCAACACACTCTGAGAGTGTCCTCCAGTCAGCAGACGCTACAGTGATATCTGTGCCTCCAATGCACTCTGAGAGTGTCTCCCCTTCAGCAGACGCTACACTGATCCCTGTGCCTCCAACACAATCAAAATACCCCCATATAAATTTTTTTTTCAAACTTTGATGCAGATTTGGTGTGATTTCAATGTGATATAGGAATGGCTTTAAGGTTGATTCTAAGTGCTAGACATGTTTCCTATGGATATGTAAAGATTTTTTAGTCTACAATCATTCTGTGATATATCTTTGATGGTTTACAAAAATGCTAGCAAAACCTACGAAACATGTGATGTGCATAATTTTGTATAGTCTTCCACAGTATCCGTTAAAAGTCATGTTTATATGTTTTTCTAGTGACGATTCATTCTTTATTGTACTAACAATTGCCTACAGATTGCTTTTAAATACTTTTAATGTATATCTGGAATTATAGTAATTCATAGTGAATTGTAAAAGTGGACCAAAGATAACATTTTTGAAAAGATTTTTTTTTCTCTGGATTTACAAGTCAGTTCAGGACAATTATACTGGACTTTACATGAATAAAACGAAATAGGGCATCCAATTAAGTAATGATTTGCATTTCTTTGTACTATTTTGGGACTTTTAAGTGATTCCAGAACACAAAAAGAAGACTGACATAAAAGGTGACATGCATAATGGGATGCGTGATGTGCATAATCGGGATCAAGGATTTTTAAATGATCAGCATGCAAAAATGGGGCCATCTTATAGTAAAAGGAGTAGAATTTCCATTCCAATAAGATATGAAATAATGAATTTATGTGGGGATAGAAAGGTTTTGAGGACTTATGGATTTAGGAAAGAGAAATAAAAAATGGGTTTCAGTACTACATGAAAATGTCTACATTTTGAAAAATGAGTACAATATGTTGATACATCTATCTTACTGTACATTCATACAATAGAACCAAAATTCACATACAAGTAAATATAATATGTGATCGTATAAATCAAATGTTTAGGGTTCATAGCTTGTTAAATAAAGGTCAGGGGAAGGAATTTGGTATGAAGGGGTCAGAAATATTATGCACATGACGCTAAAAAACATGACTTTAGTTGAAGGTGCACAAAAACTGAACCAGTGAAAGTATTTTGGTGCAATTGGTATCCACACAAAGTTGAACATGTCAGGAACATATTTAAATGATAATTGAAATTGTTGCAGTAAATTTGAAATATAACCCATCATCAGGAAATCTTGTATTATGCACATAACAATTGTCCAGTTCTGGGCGAAATGACCCATATACAGTCTCCTATACATACACACAGTGAGTATAGCATGGGCTGGGGGGGTGTATAGTTAGGGAGGTGGGCTGGGGAGGGAAGGAGGTACAAGTACACTGCATACAGTCTCCTATACATACATACAGTGAGTATAGCATGGGGCGGGGGGGGGGGGGGTATAGTTAGGGAGGTGGGCAGGGGAGGGAAGGAGGTACATGTACACTACATACTGTCTCCTATACATACATACAGTGAGTATAGCATGGGGCGGGGGGGGGGGGGGGGGGTGTATAGTTAGGGAGGTGGGCTGGGGAGGGAAGGAGGTACATGTACACTACATACTGTCTCCTATACATACATACAGTGAGTATAGCATGGGGCGGGGGGGGGGGGTTGTATAGTTAGGGAGGTGGGCTGGGGAGGGAAGGAGGTACATGTACAATACATACTATCTCCTATACATACATACAGTGAGTATAGCATGGGGCGGGGGGGGGTGGGGGGCGCTCACTGGTGTCAGAGTCAGTGACATGTGACCAACATCCACCGCTGCTCCTCTGTCTATCCTGTGATTACCTCAGTCAGTGATGTGTGACCGTTAAGATATCCACTCCTGCTCCGCTGTCCCTCCTTCCAGTCTAGTGGATACCACAGCACACAACACTTAACCCTGCACTCTATAGTAGTGTTATACAGTCAGAATGGATTAACGACACACAACACTTAGTCCTGCACTCTATAGTAGTGTTATACAGTCAGAATGGATTAATGACACACAACACTTAGTCCTACGCTCTATAGTAGTGTTATACAGTCAGAATGGATTAATGACACACAACACTATGCATTACTTATGTCTGGAGGAATCTGCCTGACCTGTTGAACTGTATCACCTCCTCATTGCCCTAACTACTGGATACCCAGAGTGTGCACTAATCCTACATCACCTGTTCCCTTATACTACAGTCTAACTACTGGATACCCAGAGTGTGCACTAATCCTACATCACCTGTTCCCTTATACTACAGTCTAACTACTGGATACCCAGAGTGTGCACTAATCCTACATCACCTGTTCCCTAATACTACAGTCTAACTACTGGATACCCAGAGTGTGCACTAATCCTACATCACCTGTTCCCTTATACTACAGTCTAACTACTGGATACCCAGAGTGTGCACTAATCCTACATCACCTGTTCCCTTATACTACAGTCTAACTACTGGATACCCAGAGTGTGCACTAATCCTACATCACCTGTTCCCTTATACTACAGTCTAACTACTGGATACCCAGAGTGTGCACTAATCCTACATCACCTGTTCCCTTATACTACAGTCTAACTACTGGATACCCAGAGTGTGCACCAATCCTACATCACCTGTTCCCTTATACTACAGTCTAACTACTGGATACCCAGAGTGTGCACTAATCCTACATCACCTGTTCCCTTATACTACAGTCTAACTACTGGATACCCAGAGTGTGCACTTATCCTACATCACCTGTTCCCTTATACTACAGTCTAACTACTGGATACCCAGAGTGTGCACTAATCCTACATCACCTGTTCCCTTATACTACAGTCTAACTACTGGATACCCAGAGTGTGCACTAATCCTACATCACCTGTTCCCTTATACTACAGTCTAACTACTGGATACCCAGAGTGTGCACTAATCCTACATCACCTGTTCCCTTATACTACAGTCTAACTACTGGATAGCCAGAGTGTGCACTAATCCTACATCACCTGTTCCCTTATACTACAGTCTAACTACTGGATACCCAGAGTGTGCACTAATCCTACATCACCTGTTCCCTTATACTACAGTCTAACTACTGGATACCCAGAGTGTGCACTAATCCTACATCACCTGTTCCCTTATACTACAGTCTAACTACTGGATACCCAGAGTGTGCACTAATCCTACATCACCTGTTCCCTTATACTACAGTCTAACTACTGGATAGCCAGAGTGTGCACTAATCCTACATCACCTGTTCCCTTATACTACAGTCTAACTACTGGATACCCAGAGTGTGCACTAATC
>OW804099.1:4714574-4750308 GCA_942159475.1 Sthenelais limicola | reverse complement strand
TGTGTGCCATGTCTGTATGTCATGTCTGTATGTGTGCCATGTGTGTCATGTCTGTATGTCATGTCTGTATGTCATATGTGTATACTGAACTGTTGTGTTACTCTACTATTGTGTGCACTGTACGGTTGTGTATACTGTACGGTTGTGTATACTGTACTGTTATGTATATTGTACTGTTATGTATACTGTACTGTTGTGTATACTGTACTGTTGTGTGCACTGTACTGTTGTGTACACTGTAATGTTGTGTATACTGTACTGTTGTGTGCAATGTACAGATGTGTACACTGTAATGTTATGTATACTGTACTGTAGTTTGCACTGTAACATTGTGTGCACTGAATTTTTGTGTAAACTAACATTGTTTACACTGTACTGTTGTGTACACTGTACTGTTGTGTATACTTAATGTACTGTACAGTTGGGTACACTGTATTATAATGCGCACTGTACTTTTCTGTGCCCTGTGTTATAGTGTGTGCCACACTCTAACAACACGATTGCTGTGCTGCATTGTAAGTATAATCTAATACATGTGCTGCATTTAGCCACATATGATGCACTGTATTACATGTGCTCCATTGTACCGAATCTGTTGGACTGTATCACATGTGCTATACTGTAACACATGTGCTATACTCTAACACATGTACTGTACTGTAACACATGTGCTGCACTGTAACACATGTGCTGCACTGTAACACATGTGCTATACTGTAACACATGTACTGTACTGTAACACATGTGCTGCACTGTAACACATGTGCTGCACTGTAACACATGTGCTGCACTGTAACACATGTGCTATACAGTAACACATGTACTGTACTGTAACTCATGTGCTGTACTGTAAGACATGTACTGCAACACATGTGCTATACTGTAACACATGTGCTGCACTGTGACACATGTGCTGCACTGTGACACATGTATGGTACTGTAACACATGTGCTGCACTGTAACACATGTGCTGCACTGTAACACATGTGCTGCACTGTAACACATGTGCTATACAGTAACACATGTACTGTACTGTAACTCATGTGCTGTACTGTAAGACATGTACTGCAACACATGTGCTATACTGTAACACATGTGCTGCACTGTGACACATGTGCTGCACTGTAACTCATGTATGGTACTGTAACACATGTGCTGCACTGTAACTCATGTGCTGCACTGTAACACATGTGCTGCACTGTATCACATGTGCTTTGCTGTAACACATGGACTGCACTATAACTCATGTGCTGCACTGTAAGACATGGACTGCACTGTAACTCATGTGCTTCACTGTCACACATGTGCTGCAATGTAATTCATGTGTATGTGTACATGTACTGTAATGTGTGGCTTTAACACCTGGGCTGTACTAAAACACATGTGCTGTACTTAAACACATGTGTTGCACTTAAACACATGTGTCGCACTGTTACACATGTGTTGCACTTAAACACATGTGTCGCACTTAAACACATGTGTCGCACTGTTACACATGTGTCGCACTGTTACACATGTGTCGCACTGTTACACATGTGTCGCACTGTTACACATGTGTCACACTGTTACACATGTGTCGCACTGTTACACATGTGATGCACTGTTACACATGTTTCGCACTGTTACACATGTGTCGCACTGTTACACATGTGCTGCACTGTTACACATGTGCTGCACTGTTACACATGTGCTGCACTGTAACTCATGTGCTGCACTGTATCACATGTGTCGCACTGTTACACATGTGCTGTACTGTTACACATGTGTCGCACTGTTACACATGTGCTGTACTGTTACACATGTGTCGCACTGTTACACATGTGCTGCACTGTTACACATGTGCTTCTCTTTAACGCATGTGTTGCATTCCGCCTACTGTTACACATTAATTGCACTGTACTGTAAAGCATGTGCACTGTAACACATGTTCCACTGTGATACATGTGATACATGATCAGCTGTAACACATGTACTGTAATTCATGTTAATACATGTGTAACACATGTCCCACAGATACAATTCTTTGCAATGTAAGAATATCATATACCACCAACAATTCCTGTTGGCATGTGTTTATATATTATTTGCATTGATTTTGGTAACTGGGTTCAATTCCCAGCTTGGTCAAATTAGATATGCTGGAGCAAAGAGGGCAAATGGACCAATGGCCCCACCAGATTGATGCAAATAATATGATTAATTAACAGACATGTTGCACTGTAACACATGTTGCGATGTAGCACATGGTTCACAGTAACACATGCTACTCATGTAATACATGAGACAAATGTTTCAATGTAACATATTGCACTGTAACAGATGTTGCACTGTAGCACCATTGTACTGTAACAATATTGAACTGTAACACTACCTGCAGTGTAATATACACGGTAAGACATGTATACTGTACCATAATGTGGTACATTTGTACCGCTGTACCATAATGTAACACATAATGTGTACATTTTGTACTGTAACACTTGTTGTTCTGTAACACATGTTGCACTGTATCACATGTGTTACAGTACACATGTGTACAGTAACACATGTGTACTGTAACACATGTGTACAGTAAACTGTAGCACTAGTTGCACTGTAGGACTAGGTGCACTGTAGGACTAGTTGCACTGTAGGACTAGGTGCACTGTAGGACTAGGTGCACTGTAGGACTAGGTGCACTGTAGCACTAGTTGCACTGTAGGACGAGTTGCACTGTAGGACTAGGTGCACTGTAGCACTGTAGCACTAGTTGCACTGTAGGACTAGGTGCACTGTAGCACTAGTTGCACTGTAGCACTAGTTGCACTGTAGGACTAGGTGCACTGTAGCACTAGTTGCACTGTAGCACTAGTTGCACTGTAGCAATGGTTGCACTGTAGCACTAGTTGCACTGTAGCACCAGCTGCACTGTAGCATTAGTTGCACTGTAGCACTAGCTGCACTGTAGCACTAGCTGCACTGTAACACTAGTTGCACTGTAACACTAGTTGCACTGTAACACTAGTAGCACTGTAGCACTAGTTGCACTGTATCACTAGTAGCACTGTAGCATTAGTTGCACTGTAACACTAGTTGCACTGTAACACTAGTTACACTGTAACACTAGTTGCACTGTAACACTAGTTGCACTGTAACACTAGTTGCACTGTACCACTAGTTGCACTGTAACACTAGTTGCACTGTAACACATGTGTACTGTAACACATGTGCATTGTAACACATGTGCACTGTAACACATGTGCATTGTAACACATGTGTACTGTAACACATGTGCACTGTAACACATGTGTACTGTAACACATGTGCACTGTAACACATGTGCACTGTAACACATGTGCACTGTAACACATGTGTACTGTAACACATGTGCATTGTAACACATGTGCACTGTAACACATGTGCATTGTAACACATGTGTACTGTAACACATGTGCACTGTAACACATGTGCACTGTACCGCATGTGCACTGTAACACATGTGCACTGTAACGCATGTGCACTGTACCACATGTGCACTGTAACACATGTGCACTGTAACACATGTGTACTGTAACACATGTGTACTGTAACACATGTGCTGCACTGTACCACATGTGCTCTGTAACACATCTGCTCTGTAACACATGTGCACTGTAACACATGTGTACTGTATCACATGTGCACTGTAACCATGTGCACTGTAACACATGTGCACTGTACCACATGTGCACTGTAACACATGTGCTCTGTAACACATGTGCACTGTAACACATGTGCACTGTAACACATGTGCACTGTAACACATGTGTACTGTAACACATGTGTACTGTAACACATGTGCACTGTAACACATGTGCACTGTAACACATGTGCACTGTAACACATGTGTACTGTAACACATGTGCACTGTAACACATATTACACTGTAACACATGTGCACTGTAAAACATGTGTACTGTAACACATATTACACTGTAACACATGTGAATTTAACACATATTACATTGTAACACATGTGCACTGTAACACATGTGCACTGTAACACATGTGTACTGTAACACATGTGCACTGTAACACATATTACACTGTAACACATGTGCACTGTAAAACATGTGTACTGTAACACATATTACACTGTAACACATGTGTACTTTAACACATATTACATTGTAACACATGTGTACTGTAACACATGTGTACTTTAACACATATTACACTGTAACACATATGTACTGTAACACATATTACACTGTACCACATATTACACTGTAACACATATTACACTGTACCACATATTGGTAAGGTGAGGAGGAGTGCATCATGATGATATAAATAGTGTGACGTCTCCGTAATAAATATGATGTGTGTTTAATACATGCATATGCAAGGTGCATATTTCACTAGTGAGTTATGTGTGGTGGTCATGGCAACCAATGCATTTTTTACCAGGTTTACTGCCAAAATTCAACCCCATGACTAATGATTGTTTTCTTTTTGTATTAAAAGCATATAATAAAACAGTTATCCAACTTGTTTCAGTTGCTTAGAATTTCACACTGGTTGCTAGGCAGCTTGTGCATACTATATACTACTTCTACAAACTCATTAGGTCCCATATCTAGGGTGGGATCTATTTGTTTTTGTCAAAATAAGGATTAAAGACATATTATATTCATTTTGCTCTTTCATTTGAATTCAGCCTTTATTTAAATTGTCCTCACAGGCTGTGAAAAGTTATGTAAGCTTATGAGTGTTAACATATGTGTAGGATTTCTTAGGTACAAGATGAAAGGGTGTGTAGTCACTAGTAGGTGCTGCAGCCTGGTGCCAACTTGTGCCATCATCATACAAGCAGTAGTCCTAGACTCCAGCCATTGCAGTTGCTCTAGCAATAGATGGTAGTCTACTACCCGAGGAGTTAGTGGAAGGCCAGCTATAGGAGCTGAACTAAACAGCCTGGTAAAACATCATACAACAATAGATGGTAGTCAGTCTGGTATAACATCATACAAGAGTAAAATGGTACTATACTGCCCCAGGAGTTAGTGGAAGACCTGCTATATATCCAGGAGCTGAACTTAATAGTCTGGTAAAACATCCTACATCAATATATGGTAGTATACAACCCTGGGAAAATCAGCTAGGAAATGAGAAGTGAAAAGTTTAGTAAAACACAGATATGAGTGTGTTTATACCTAGTGGTTGATATGATGACACATTGTTGGCAGTAGTATACTGGATGCTATCCACTTCTCTTACATTGTCACTTCACACACACCTACCACCAATAAGGACAATAGTGGCCTGTTCAATAGGGGACTTGCACATGCAACTGTTCATGCTGCAATGGAGTCTGTTTAAACTTGATATCATTATATAGGAACATTTGTATCAAATATATGATGTATAATTTACAAATTCAGTATGGAAAAGATTAAGATTTGCACTATTGTATAAAACATTTCTATTTACTTTTTGGTATTACACATGTATTCCAAGGTATGCAGTTGTTGCTATGAATTGCACATCCCATAATTCAGTGTTAAGCAGAATGCAATATTGTACACTGCAAGTCCCCCATTGGCTGTGCGAAATAACCGAATAATACATACAATATATTTAGAATAAATCAATGTAACATAACTGATTCTGCTTTCATGCTAACACAGTTTGCCAGGTATTTCTTTTTCTTGATAATAATACATGTCGGGTGGCCCAGTGATGTTGGTGTTGAGCTTGCAGTCAGAGGTAGGAATAGGTTCTGGCTCAGCAGTTACATACGTCACCTCACTCCCACCCATGGTAACTGCCTGTTGCTAAGGGTGAACAAATAAAAAGAAACAGTATCTATAGTTTAGCTAACATCCATGTTGCTAAGAAGGAGCAGCCAAGTTTGTTTACCTGACATTCATGTTGCTATCCAGCAGCCATGTTTGTTTAGCTGACATCATTGTTGCTAAGTAACAACAAAACAGTATCCATGTTTGTTGAGCTGACATCCATGTTGCTTAGAAGAAGCCATATTTGTTGAGCTGACATCATGTTGCATAGCAGCAGCCATGTTTGTTGAGCTGACATCCCTGTTGCTAAGCAAAGACTAAGCAGCAGCCATGTTTGTTGAGCTGACATAAGGTTGCTAAGCAGCATCCATGGTTGTTTAGCTAGCGGCCATGTTGACATTTCCACATCACGTTGTATGTACATACTCATTGTTTGCAGAATCAGAACAAGGCTCCCTCAGTCACTTTTCTCAAGTCGAGAGGTAGAGAAAGACATAGTGTAAGATGGTTTAGACTCTAGTTAGCGTAGGCTCTTTTATAAGTGCCTGGGGTGGTGATTTACTTACTGGCTGGATCCATTCATAGCGATTTCATAGCAAGGTTTGCGATAAGTTCATGGGTTATGAGGTTATATATATGTACAGATTGTGGCTATAGTTACATTGAACAGTGCTTCAAATCTCATTTATATAATATTATATTAAATATTCTCTTAAGTTTGTCTTACCAAATGTACACATTATTTGATCTATATTTCTGAAGGTATCAACATTTGGTGGCTGTTTTGTGTTAATAGAAGAATTTGCAGTTAAATCGGCAGAAAGTAATTGATAATAAAACTATCACAAATACCTTGGTTGCGCAGTATGTTCAAAGATTTGCTTTAGTTTAGGGTGGCTATTGTCTGAAAATGGAGCTTTAAACTTTCATTTACAAATACACAGGTAGTCATGGTTCAAATAATTGGGACTAATACGATGAACTCTACAAGAAATAAAACGCTCAGCTCTGCTTCATGTATGTATATGAGTGGTTGTTATGGGTTCTGTTGCTGACAAGCGTTGATATTCTTTTAGATTATGGGTGTGTTCGTAAAGTGGCATGGCTGCATCCCCAGGTACTAGACAATCTATTTGTGTTGCACCCTGTGCCTCGCTAGTGAATCCAGTTTAAAATTGTACTCTCAGTTACCATCGGTAAAAAAACTAAACAATCTCTACCTTTTCTTCCCTTCTTTTCCAATCTTGAAGTCATTTGACCAACATTTGGAGGGATTGTGTCCAGTTGTATTTGCTCTAGGGCATCATAAATGGTTGCATTTATATTGGGAGCACCTGCCCCAATCCCTTCCTGCGCTAGCTTCATTTAGTATTGCTCGCCAGTTGTCTGATCTGACTTGAAATTCTTGTATAAACATATAAGTGCAGTAGAATGTTGATAGATCATAATATAGGTAAATTTAGGCTGATTGTCTTTGCCATGATAGCTGAGAATGCAGTTTGAATACAAATCCAGTTTACAATGGTATGAGGTATTGAAGGCAAAAAGCCTTATTGTTTGTAGCTGTTTAACTTTCTAATCTAATTGTTATCCTATTCAATATTCATGTAATCGCTAGGGGTGGATCCTAGTCATCAGTAACCTTCACCCGCGGGCCTGCTATAGATTTGCCATTGAAAGTACACGCTCCCTTTTTCTTTTGTGCGTTTACTTTCATTTTCTCATCCTAGTTACATGAACAGTGATGACAAGTCGAGAATAAATAAATCTTAATCATGTTTGGAATGAAGTCCCAAAGCTATGTCCGTGCTGGTACATTATGTGGTGTTACATAAAACATTCACGCTGAACTCGCAGAAAATGATATTTTTCAAAAGTTGTTTTTTCCACAAGAACTTTCTGAAGGAATTTTCTCATTATTTGGGTATTGTAGCTCTATTAATGATTTCAAGACTAAAGACATCCTTAGAAAATATAATCATCATCTTTCCTAGTGATTGTCCACCCAGAAAAATTGCTATTTTGTTTTACAAACATCAAACAAACATTGTATTTTTTGTTTTGATTTCTGCAAAGCTATTTAGACTCTTTTTGTCTGTGCATCATTTATCAGTGTCAGTCCACAGTCCATCTTACATTGATACACAATGCAGACAGCATTTCTCCAAAAATGGCTGAAATTTACTTGTCAAGTGCAGCAGCATATCCAGGGGTCAGCAAGGGGTCAAGGGACTCAGTTCATCCTCCCCTACATGCTTTTACCTTTTTGAAAATTAATTAATTAAATAAATTAATTCCTATCATTTATGATTTTTGACTAGGCATATCCAATTAATCAGAATCAGGCTCTAAGCATGTGCAATTGTTGGTTAGTGTATGGTTACTACAAATTATTACATGTTGGGCAGTCACAGCACATCCCCTAACATTTCTGAGACTAATCTATGACTGTCAGTCCCTTACCTGGATGTGCACAGTGCTGCACGGAGAGTGTTAATACAAGATGTCTCTTTGCTATAGCCAAGATCTCTCTGCTGTTGCCCTGACTCAGCAGGATGGTCAGATGAACAGCATGTGGTCACATGACCAGCATGTGATGGCCTCCTGGCGTACATATCCACTTGTTCAGCTTGGCAATAATGACATTGTATGTATGTGTATATTATGTGCCTGTATTGTTGTACTCTTGTTATTTGCTCCCCTTCCAATTCTCTCTTTTGTATTGTTTATTATGACTCATCCTTTCCATCACTCCTACTCTCTTCTATATGTGATGTGCTACACAAACATAAGTCACAAGTTGCAGAAATGGTATTTTTCAAATGTCTTTATCAAAAGAACTCTTTAAATGTTTACATCTTTTGGGACCCTAGTGTTCTTAGTATTGACAATACATGTACCAAATTCTAAGACTGTGTGCTCAATGTATCTTTGCCTTCCTGAGATCACCCTGAGCAGTATATTTAACTCTTCACTATTGACTGACCCTGAAGAAATATCTTTTGCATTTTTGTCATGCACAAAAATATTGAAGTACTTATTAGATGTCCTGTCGATCTCATCTGTTCAAATAAGAAGGTATCTCAAAATGAAATCTTTGCAACTAGTGACTCATTGTTCTATGACATATCACATACTTCTCTCTCTTCATCTCTCTTTCCTCCCTCTCTCTCCCTCTCTCTTCCTCTCTCTCTCTTTCTCTCTCTCTCTGTCATCAACTTACCTTCCACTCTCCCATCCGTCCTTTCTCCGCATCCCCTCTTCTCACTTTCCCTCCTTGCTGTTCTCTTTATCATGAATTCCTTTAGCTCCAAACCATCTTTCCCTCTGGTAGAAAAAGGTCATTCACTCACATGAATGCCATCTTGTGGATTTGAAACCTGAATGCAGGACCACTGTAAGGTGAACTAGTTCTGGTAAAATTATGAAAAGAAAATAAGAAGTTGTGAGTTACTGATCTTCCTTGAGTGGCATGATCAGCTCAGTCTACATGGCGATCATTCATAACCCCATGTCTCTAAAACACTTAGTTGCCTGGTATAAGATCTTACAGGCCTAGGTCAAGGTACTACCATGAATACAACCCAAACTGTTGGAGTGGTTCTGTGACACAGTAGGGCCTTGACCCAGGCCTCGACAGCGCATCCAAGTGATTTAGCATACAGGGGCTAGTTTCAACATCAAGATAATAAAAGACATTGACCGATCATTGAGCATAGATATTGAGCAATCTAGTTGACCACCCCTCCTGGCAGTCATCATGGTTGACCACCAATCCTCATTCTGTTCTTTCATGTGAATGTCTTCTGCTAGGTAATCAGTGGAGGGGGGGCTGAACTGATTGACATCAGACTCTCCTCCTCCACTACTGATCCTATCATTCTATATCTCCCCGTTTCCATCCCTTTAAATCTTTGCCTGCTCTCATCTTCACAAATCATTTGTGTTATTATTTGTGGAAGGATTTATATAAATAATGTGATCAAGGTTTTACTTGTATATGAAGATGGATAATTATTTTACTGAATCTGAAATAAGATGGATGCTTCACTGTAATGAGTCATTGCGACAATGTCACAGTTTCCAGTTCAGATGAGATAGTTATTCATATTGGCTACCAGTCCTGATGGCCATCGTTACAAAGTCCTTCAATCTTCAATAAACTGAAAGTAAATAAAACTAGTTACTGTGTTTATTATTTAATCATAAATATGTTATAGATTACTTGATAAGGGACTTTTTCCCAGTGTCTTCCATCTCCTGTTCTATATTCTAAGTTTGATATATTTTTTTTTCAGAACTTTTTTTTTCAATGTTTCTGAATGGATAATTACCAGTAAAGTAACGAAATATACTCTATACAAAGGCCTTCAAAATGCAAGGGTATATTTAATATAATGTCCCGAAATTTGTTACATGGATTTATATGACTTTAAGGAATAGACCTTCTAAAAATGAAAACATTCCACTAAAGAGATCCTGAGATAAAAATCCCTTTGAAAAATACCAATTTTGGGACTTGTGACTCATTTTCCTGGAACACATCACATATAAGCTACATCAAGTTAGAGATTTCTTTACGCCCAAAAGCAATTAAAACCCACAGACTGACTGACTGACTGACTTGTGATTGTCATGATTGTGAAGTGCCTGCATCTTGCAACTAGCCCAGTATAGAGCGTAGTAGGTGGCCCCACCTGGATTGTGTTGGTGGTGGCTGGAAGAGGTGGAGGAAGTAGATATATGTTGGTGGTTGTGTGTAGGTGGCAGCAGTGAGGGAGGGAAATGGGCTGTTTGTAGTGGGAAGTGTACACATTGTTTGTGTAAAGGTGCCTGTTGTACATGATTGGCCTGGATAGAGCCATTTCAGTCAGTGTGTCAATTCAGTGTTACTAAATATAGCCTGTGGGCCATGGCAACAATGGAAATGTATGCAAATAAGCTGTTGAAACAAGTATATCATTGATTCTTCCTTCCCTTTTGGTAGGTGTTTGTAGATGGGAAATAAGATGGGATTGTTGTATGAAAGGGTGAATGTTGATCTGAGAGAAAGATTGTGTAATTATTTCTGTATGATTTTTGTTAGTAAGGTTTTGTAGTAGAATGGTGGGATTGGGTGTGAAGAGGGTAAATGGTGAGGTGTGAAGAGGGGTTAAAATGTTGAGTTCTTTTTTTTTTTTTTTTTTTTTTTTTTTTGCAGACAGCAATGATGTGGTAGGGGCAGACAGAGACAGACAGGGACAGACAGATAGATAGATAAATAGATAGATGGATAGATAGACTGGTTATGAATACCAGAATGCTGATGATGTATGTATGACTGACTGTGTGTTTGGGGGATTTTTTGCCAAGAGACAGGCAGGCAGGCAGGCAGGCAGACACGCAGGCAGGCAGGCAGGCAGGCAGTGAGTAAGGCAGACTGTACAGTACTGGTGGTGTTGAATGCTGATGTATGCTGAAGTGGATACAGATGGACAGGGAAAATTGTCTTTTTTGTCGGGCGGACATGGATTCAGATGGACAGATGAAATTGGTTCTGTTGGTAGAACAGACAGGGATGCAGACAGGGGACAGATGGAGAGGGGAAATAAAGAGACAGATAGACACACCGACAGACGGACATAAATGGACAGATGGAAAGGGAACAATATTTTCCTGGCAGACAGGATCGCAGACAGATAGATGGTCCTAGATGTCATGTATTTCAGACAGATAGATGGACGGATGAAATGCGTTTTTGAGTGTGTGTGTAGGGGGGTAAGCAAAGAGAGCAGAAGAGACAGACAGACAGGCACACAGTCACAGACAGATGGATAGATGGATAGATAGATAGATGGATAGATAGATGGACGGATATATAGATAGATAGATGGACGGATATATAGATAGATAGATGGATAGACGGATATATAGACGGATAGATGGACGGATATATAGAAAGATAGATAGATGGACGGATATATAGATAGATAGATAGATGGATAGATAGATGGACGGATATATAGACGGATATATATATAGATAGATGGATAGACGGATATATAGACAGATAGATAGATAGATAGACGGGTATATAGATAGATAGATAGACGGATATATAGATAGATAGATAGATAGATAGATAGATAGATAGATTGATAGATTGATAGACATATAGATAGACGTATATATAGACAGATAGATAGATAGATGGATAAACGTATATATAAATAGATAGATAGATAGATAGATAGATAGATAGATAGATAGACGGGTATATAGATAGATAGATAGACAGATAAATAGATAGACAGAGACAGACAGACACACACAGGTGGATTGAGAGAATACACACAAATAGACTGAGACAGACAGATAGATAAATAAACAGACAGAGACAGACACACCCAGGTGGATAGACAGACAGACAGATGTCTGCTCTGTCCCTGTCTCCATTTCTAGGTACAGATGGACATTCATAGATAGACAGAGAGATCAAGGATGAAAGGGATAGATGTTGCATTTCCCTGTCCCATGCACCCTGTCCCATGCACCTGTCCGCCCCCCCCCCCCTCAACCACTGTCAATATCTGCCCTTGAGATGTGCCCTGCTCCCACGGGAGATACTCAAGCAAGGGCGGCAGCCACCTCTGACAACAAGCCCTTCTCTCTCCCAAGAGAAATCAAGTCTCAAGTCATGTGTCCCAAAATGACTTCAAAACATCCAATAAATAAAGAATTACTACATCTTCACCCAAATCGAGTCTCAGTACATGTCTTATAATGCTTTTTGTCAAGTTTTCTGCTCTTCATATTGACTCTATTTACAGCAATTAGATCGTTTCTGGACACAAAAGTATTTTGTTCAGTTCGACGGCTTTGTATTATCGCTCATTCCCGACTTTACACACCCAATTCCAGGCAGTCAGCATTTTATTGTATTATGGAATTGGGAATCCATAATGCCCAGGCTATCATCAGAGGGTCATATTCTAGCCCCTCATTAAATAATCAAAAGGTTTTGTGGTGTTTTACAGCTCCAAAAAGGGGCCGAAAAAAGTATGTCTGTTGCAAACAATGGTCGGAACCAAAAAGTGTCAAAAGGAGGAAACATTTGTGAATCTGTAAATACACTTCTCCCTCTGTCCCATCCAATCTAAACCAAATTAATTTGCAAAGTCCAATGTCTCAAGACTTGAAATAAAAAAGGTTTGAATGGAATCCATTCAGTAATAGGCAAGAAATAAGAACATTTGTTCAGCAAGTTGACTTCCTCAATGAATATATAATATTGTCACAATCCACTCATGAATTCCGAAATACCTTTTGTCCATTTACACAGCACTGGAAGCTTGTAGAAACTCGGGACCAATTTTATTGGAATCCTGACATTTTTTTACATCAGAATTTCTAACTCTCATTCATTTTGATTTAGTTCTGACATGTACACTCCATTTCTCAAAATCCACAGACCAAGTGGTTAAGAAATGCCTACAGGTTAACCTAGGTTGCAATGGGAAGTTTGGCAAAAATAAAAAATTTCATATCTATAGTGAAAATTAATTTTTTTTTCTTGCCAAACAACGGCCCTATCATCCTAAATAAAATGTCCAACACACAGCCAAATTCCATGATTAATTACCAAGTAATTAAGCAAAAACTAATTGAGAAACAGAGCTGCCATCTAGTGTGGAGGAGAGAAAGTAAGCAGGAAATAGAAACCAGGAAGGGGAATCCCCCAGTCAACGACCATCAGGAAATGGCTGCAGTAGTGTGTTTCAAAAGCTCTCACATGGATTGTTGTTTCTAACTTCTCAAATCGGATTTATTCTCTTCCTATAATACATGGACATTCAGAGGATTAGCAGCAGAACACAGTGATTAAGTTTGGACCATGGAATAAAGGTAGGATTTGATATGATTTGGCTGTGATAATGTCTGTTCATGAGTGGGTTGTGCCCGGGCTGATGCAATGACTGGATGGGCACCCTTTGGCCATGCTGCCTGCACTCTGGGAGACACACACACTCCCTCCCTCTCTCTCTCTCTCTCTCTCTCTCTCGACCTGTATCACTGTACCTCCTGTGTCAATGTACCCGACCTGTACCCCGCCTGTAACACTGTACACCATGTATCATTGTACCCTGTACCAAGGTACACAGCCTGTACCACTGTACCCGACCTGTAACACTGTACCCTGTACCACTGTACCCGACCTGTAACACTGTACCCTGTACCACTGTACCCGACCTGTAACACTGTATCCGACCTGTACCACTGTACCCGACCTGTAACACTGTACCCGACCTGTAACACTGTACCCGACCTGTAACACTGTACCCGACCTGTAACACTGTATCCGACCTGTATATAATGTACCTACCTGTAACCCTGTAATCGACCTGTAACACTATATCCGACCTGTAACACTATATCCGACCTGTAACCCTGTAATCGACCTGTAACACTATATCCGACCTGTAACACTATATCCGACCTGTAACACTGTACCTACCTGTAAGACTGTACCCGCCTGTAACACTGTACCCGACCTGTAACACTATACTAGACCTATAAAACTGTATCCGACCTGTAACACTATATCCGACCTGTAACACTATATCCGACCTGTAACACTATATCCGACCTGTAACACTATACCCGACCTGTAACACTATATCCGACCTGTAACACTGTACCTACCTGTAACACTGTACCCCTGTACCCGCCTGTAACACTGTACCCGCCTGTAACACTATGCCCGACCTGTAACACTATATCCGACCTGTAACACTATATCCGACCTATAACACTATATCCGACCTATAACACTATATCCGACCTGTTACACTATACCCGACCTGTAACACTATATCCGACCTGTAACACTGTACCTACCTGTAACACTGTACCCGCCTGTAACACTGTACCCGCCTGTAACACTGTACCCGACCTGTAACACTATATCCGACCTGTAACACTGTACCCGCCTGTAACACTGTACCCGACCTGTAACACTGTACCTACCTGTAAGACTGTACTCACCTGTAACACTGTACCCGCCTGTAACACTGTACCCGACCTGTACACACCTGTATCAGTGTATCTCCTGTATCACTATACCAACCTGTAAGACTGTACCCAACCTGTATAGCTCTACCATATACCCCGAGAATCGAGTATATTAGTATCACTGTATTCAACTGATACAACTGTACCCATATGTAACACTCCCCGTCCTGTATACCCTGTACTCATGTGTATGTACACATGTACGTATGTATGTATGTATGTATGTATGTATGTAAGTAAGTTATGTATGTTATGTATATATGTATGTTATGTATGTATGTATGTATGTATGTTATGTATGTTATGTATGTTATGTATGTTATGTATGTATGTATGTATGTATGTAAGTTATGTATATATGTATGTTATGTATGTACGTCAGGTCTGTATGTCATGTCTGTATGTCTTGTCTGTGTGCCATGTCTTTGTGTCATGTATGTATTTCATGTCTGTATGTCATGTCTGTGTGTCATGTCTGTGTGTCATGTCTGTATGTCATGTCTGTATGTCATGTCTGTGTGCCATGTCTGTGTGCCATGTCTGTATGTCATGGCTGTGTTTCATGTATGTGTGTCATGTATGTATTTCATGTATGTATGTCATGTCTGTGTGCCATGTCTGTGTGTCATGTCTGTATGTCATGTCTGTGTGTCATGTCTGTGTGTCATGTATGTATGTCATGTCTGTATGTCATGCATGTATGTCATGTCTGTGTGCCATGTCTGTGTGTCATGTCTGTATGTCATGTCTGTGTTTCATGTATGTGTGCAATGTATGTCATGTCTGTGTGTCATGTCTGTGTGTCATGTCTATGTGCCATGTCTGTATGTCATGTCTGTATGTCATGTCTGTGTGTCATGTCTGTGTGTCATGTATGTATGTCATGTCTGTATGTCATGTCTGTATGTGTGCCATGTGTGTCATGTCTGTGTGTCATGTCTGTGTGCCATGTCTGTATGTCATGTCTGTATGTCATGTCTGTGTGCCATGTCTGTGTTTCATGTATGTATGTCATGTCTGTGTGTCATGTCTGTATGTCATGTCTGTATGCCATGTCTGTATGTCATGTCTGTATGTCATGTCTTTGTGTCATGTATGTCATGTCTGTGTGCCATGCATGTATGTCATGTCTGTGTGCAATGTCTGTGTGTCATGTATGTGTGCCATGTCTCTGTGTCATGTATGTGTGTCATGTCTGTGTGTCATGTATGTGTGCCATGTCTGTATGTCATGCATGTATGTCATGTATGTGTGTCATGTATGTGTGTCATGTATGTGTGCCATGTCTCTGTGTCATGTCTGTATGTCATGTCTGTATTTCATGTCTGTATGTCATGCATGTATGTCATGCATGTATGTCATGTCTGTGTGCCATGTCTCTGTGTCATGTCTGTATGTCATGTCTGTGTTTCATGTATGTGTGCCATGTCTGTATTTCATGTCTGTGTGTCATGTCTGTATGTCATGTCTGTGTTTCATGTATGTGTGTCATGTCTGTATGTCATGGCTGTATGTCATGCATGTATGTCATGTCTGTGTGCAATGTCTGTGTGCCATGTATGTGTGCCATGTCTCTGTGTCATGTCTGTATGTCATGTCTGTATGTCATGTCTGTATGTCATGTCTGTATGTCATGCATGTATGTCATGTCTGTGTGCCATGTATGTATGTCATGTCTGTATGTCATGTATGTGTGTCATGTCTGTTAGTCATGTCTGTATGTCATGTCTGTGTGCCATGTCTGTATGTCATGTCTGTATGCCATGTATGTATGTCATGTCTGTATGTCATGTCTGTATGTCATGTATGTATGTCATGTCTGTGTGTCATGTCTGTATGTCATGTATGGGTGTCATGTATGTGTGTCATGTCTGTGTGTCATGTATGTGTGTCATGTATGTCTGTCATGTCTGTGTGTCATGTCTGTATGTCATGTATGTATGTCATGTCTGTGTGTCATGTCTGTATGTCATGTATGTGTGTCATGTGTGTCATGTCTGTATGTCATGTCTGTGTGTCATGTTTGTGTGTCATGTCTGTATGTCATGTCTGTGTGTCATGGCTGTGTGTCATGTGTGTCATGTCTGTGTGTCATGTCTGTGTGTCATGTATGTGTGTCATGTCTGTATGTCATGTCTGTATGTCATGCATGTATGTCATGTCTGTGTGCCATGTCTGTGTGTCATGTCTGTATGTCATGTCTGTGTTTCATGTATGTGTGCCATGTATGTCATGTATGTGTGTCATGTATGTGTGTCATGTATGTGTGCCATGTCTGTGTGCCATGTCTGTGTGTCATGTATGTATGTCATGTCTGTGTGGCATGTCTGTATGTCATGTCTGTATGTCATGTCTGTGTGTCATGTCTGTGTGGCATGTCTGTATGTCATGTCTGTGTGTCATGTCTGTATGTCATGTATGTGTGTCATGTATGTGTGTCATGTCTGTGTGTCATGTCTGTATGTCAAGTCTGTGTTTCATGTTTGTGTGTCATGTCTGTGTGTCATGTCTGTATGTCATGACTGTATGTCATGTCTGTATGTCATGTCTGTATGTCATGTATGTGTGTCATGTCTGTATGTCATGTCTGTATGTCATGTCTGTGTGTCATGTCTGTGTGTCATGTCTGTATGTCATGTCTGTGTGTCATGTCTGTATGTCATGTCTGTATGTCATGTCTGTATGTCATGTCTGTGTGCCATGTATGTGTGTCATGTCTGTGTGTCATATCTGTGTGCCATGTCTGTGTGTCATGTATGTATGTCATGTCTGTGTTTCATGTATGTGTGGCATGACTGTATGTCATGTCTGTATGTCATGTCTGTGTGCCATGTCTGTGTGTCATGTCTGTATGTCATGTATGTATGTCATGTATGTGTGCCATGTCTGTATGTCATGTCTGTGTGTCATGTCTGTGTGTCATGTCTGTATGTGTGCCATGTGTGTCATGTCTGTGTGTCATGTATGTGTGCCATGTCTGTATGTCATGTCTGTATGTGTGCCATGTGTGTCATGTCTGTATGTCGTGTCTGTATGTCATGTCTGTGTGTCATGTGTGTCATGTCTGTATGTCATGTCTGTATGTCATGTCTGTATGTCATGTCTGTATGTCATGTCTGTGTGTCATGTGTGTCATGTATGTATGTCATGTATGTGTGTCATGTTTGTGTGTCATGTTTGTATGTCATGTCTGTGTGTCATGTCTGTGTGCCATGTCTGTGTGCCATGTATGTGTGTCATGTTTGTGTGTCATGTTTGTATGTCATGTCTGTGTGTCATGTATGTGTGTCATGTCTGTGTTTCATGTATGTGTGTCATGTTTGTGTGTCATGTTTGTATGTCATGTCTGTGTGTCATGTCTGTGTGTCATGTGTGTCATGTCTGTGTTTAATGTATGTGTGTCATGTCTGTATGTCATGTCTGTATGTGTGCCATGTGTGTCATGTCTGTGTGTCATGTCTGTATGTCATGTGTGTCATGTCTGTATGTCATGTCTGTATGTCATGTCTGTCTGTCATGTCTGTGTGTCATGTCTGTATGTCATGTATGTATGTCATGTCTGTATGTCATGTCTGTATGTCATGTCTGTGTGCCATGTCTGTGTTTCATGTATGTGTTTCATGTATGTGTGCCATGTGTGTCATGTCTGTATGTCATGTATGTGTGTCATGTATGTGTGCCATGTCGGTGTGTCATGTCTGTATGTCATGTCTGTATGTCATGTCTGTATGTCATGTATGTGTGTCATGTATGTGTGTCATGTCTGTGTGTCATGTCTGTATGTCATGTCTGTGTTTCATGTTTGTGTGTCATGTCTGTGTGTCATGTCTGTATGTCATGACTGTATGTCATGTCTGTATGTCATGTCTGTATGTCATGTATGTGTGTCATGTCTGTATGTCATGTCTGTGTGTCATGGCTGTGTGTCATGTGTGTCATGTCTGTGTGTCATGTCTGTGTGTCATGTATGTGTGTCATGTCTGTATGTCATGTCTGTATGTCATGCATGTATGTCATGTCTGTGTGCCATGTCTGTGTGTCATGTCTGTATGTCATGTCTGTGTTTCATGTATGTGTGCCATGTATGTCATGTATGTGTGTCATGTATGTGTGTCATGTATGTGTGCCATGTCTGTATGTCATGTCTGTATGTCATGTCTGTATGTCATGTCTGTGTGTCATGTCTGTATGTCATGTATGTGTGTCATGTATGTGTGTCATGTCTGTGTGTCATGTCTGTATGTCAAGTCTGTGTTTCCTGTTTGTGTGTCATGTCTGTGTGTCATGTCTGTATGTCATGACTGTATGTCATGTCTGTATGTCATGTCTGTATGTCATGTATGTGTGTCATGTCTGTATGTCATGTCTGTATGTCATGTCTGTGTGTCATGTCTGTGTGTCATGTCTGTATGTCATGTCTGTGTGTCATGTCTGTATGTCATGTCTGTATGTCATGTCTGTATGTCATGTCTGTGTGCCATGTATGTGTGTCATGTCTGTGTGTCATATCTGTGTGCCATGTCTGTGTGTCATGTATGTATGTCATGTCTGTGTTTCATGTATGTGTGGCATGACTGTATGTCATGTCTGTATGTCATGTCTGTGTGCCATGTCTGTGTGTCATGTCTGTATGTCATGTATGTATGTCATGTATGTGTGCCATGTCTGTATGTCATGTCTGTGTGTCATGTCTGTGTGTCATGTCTGTATGTGTGCCATGTGTGTCATGTCTGTGTGTCATGTATGTGTGCCATGTCTGTATGTCATGTCTGTATGTGTGCCATGTGTGTCATGTCTGTATGTCGTGTCTGTATGTCATGTCTGTGTGTCATGTGTGTCATGTCTGTATGTCATGTCTGTATGTCATGTCTGTATGTCATGTCTGTATGTCATGTCTGTGTGTCATGTGTGTCATGTCTGTATGTCATGTATGTGTGTCATGTTTGTGTGTCATGTTTGTATGTCATGTCTGTGTGTCATGTCTGTGTGCCATGTCTGTGTGCCATGTATGTGTGTCATGTTTGTGTGTCATGTTTGTATGTCATGTCTGTGTGTCATGTATGTGTGTCATGTCTGTGTTTCATGTATGTGTGTCATGTTTGTGTGTCATGTTTGTATGTCATGTCTGTGTGTCATGTCTGTGTGTCATGTGTGTCATGTCTGTGTTTAATGTATGTGTGTCATGTCTGTATGTCATGTCTGTATGTGTGCCATGTGTGTCATGTCTGTGTGTCATGTCTGTATGTCATGTGTGTCATGTCTGTATGTCATGTCTGTATGTCATGTCTGTCTGTCATGTCTGTGTGTCATGTCTGTATGTCATGTATGTATGTCATGTCTGTATGTCATGTCTGTATGTCATGTCTGTGTGCCATGTCTGTGTTTCATGTATGTGTGCCATGTGTGTCATGTGTGTCATGTCTGTATGTCATGTATGTGTGTCATGTATGTGTGCCATGTCGGTGTGTCATGTCTGTATGTCATGTCTGTATGTCATGTCTGTATGTCATGTATGTGTGTCATGTATGTGTGTCATGTCTGTGTGTCATGTCTGTATGTCATGTCTGTGTTTCATGTTTGTGTGTCATGTCTGTGTGTCATGTCTGTATGTCATGACTGTATGTCATGTCTGTATGTCATGTCTGTATGTCATGTATGTGTGTCATGTCTGTATGTCATGTCTGTATGTCATGTCTGTGTGTCATGTCTGTATGTCATGTCTGTGTGTCATGTCTGTATGTCATGTCTGTATGTCATGTCTGTATGTCATGTCTGTGTGCCATGTATGTGTGTCATGTCTGTGTGTCATATCTGTGTGCCATGTCTGTGTGTCATGTCTGTGTGTCATATCTGTGTGCCATATCTGTGTGCCATGTCTGTGTGTCATGTATGTATGTCATGTCTGTGTTTCATGTATGTGTGGCATGACTGTATGTCATGTCTGTATGTCATGCATGTATGTCATGTCTGTGTGCCATGTCTGTGTGTCATGTCTGTATGTCATGTATGTATGTCATGTATGTGTGCCATGTCTGTATGTCATGTCTGTGTGTCATGTCTGTGTGTCATGTCTGTATGTGTGCCATGTGTGTCATGTCTGTGTGTCATGTATGTGTGCCATGTCTGTATGTCATGTCTGTATGTGTGCCATGTGTGTCATGTCTGTATGTCATGTCTGTATGTCATATGTGTATACTGAACTGTTGTGTTACTCTACTATTGTGTGCACTGTACGGTTGTGTATACTGTACGGTTGTGTATACTGTACTGTTATGTATATTGTACTGTTATGTATACTGTACTGTTGTGTATACTGTACTGTTGTGTGCACTGTACTGTTGTGTACACTGTAATGTTGTGTATACTGTACTGTTGTGTGCAATGTACAGATGTGTACACTGTAATGTTATGTATACTGTACTGTAGTTTGCACTGTAACATTGTGTGCACTGAATTTTTGTGTAAACTAACATTGTTTACACTGTACTGTTGTGTACACTGTACTGTTGTGTATACTTAATGTACTGTACAGTTGGGTACACTGTATTATAATGCGCACTGTACTTTTCTGTGCCCTGTGTTATAGTGTGTGCCACACTCTAACAACACGATTGCTGTGCTGCATTGTAAGTATAATCTAATACATGTGCTGCATTTAGCCACATATGATGCACTGTATTACATGTGCTCCATTGTACCGAATCTGTTGGACTGTATCACATGTGCTATACTGTAACACATGTGCTATACTCTAACACATGTACTGTACTGTAACACATGTGCTGCACTGTAACACATGTGCTGCACTGTAACACATGTGCTATACTGTAACACATGTACTGTACTGTAACACATGTGCTGCACTGTAACACATGTGCTGCACTGTAACACATGTGCTGCACTGTAACACATGTGCTATACAGTAACACATGTACTGTACTGTAACTCATGTGCTGTACTGTAAGACATGTACTGCAACACATGTGCTATACTGTAACACATGTGCTGCACTGTGACACATGTGCTGCACTGTGACACATGTATGGTACTGTAACACATGTGCTGCACTGTAACACATGTGCTGCACTGTAACACATGTGCTGCACTGTAACACATGTGCTATACAGTAACACATGTACTGTACTGTAACTCATGTGCTGTACTGTAAGACATGTACTGCAACACATGTGCTATACTGTAACACATGTGCTGCACTGTGACACATGTGCTGCACTGTAACTCATGTATGGTACTGTAACACATGTGCTGCACTGTAACTCATGTGCTGCACTGTAACACATGTGCTGCACTGTATCACATGTGCTTTGCTGTAACACATGGACTGCACTATAACTCATGTGCTGCACTGTAAGACATGGACTGCACTGTAACTCATGTGCTTCACTGTCACACATGTGCTGCAATGTAATTCATGTGTATGTGTACATGTACTGTAATGTGTGGCTTTAACACCTGGGCTGTACTAAAACACATGTGCTGTACTTAAACACATGTGTTGCACTTAAACACATGTGTCGCACTGTTACACATGTGTTGCACTTAAACACATGTGTCGCACTTAAACACATGTGTCGCACTGTTACACATGTGTCGCACTGTTACACATGTGTCGCACTGTTACACATGTGTCGCACTGTTACACATGTGTCACACTGTTACACATGTGTCGCACTGTTACACATGTGATGCACTGTTACACATGTTTCGCACTGTTACACATGTGTCGCACTGTTACACATGTGCTGCACTGTTACACATGTGCTGCACTGTTACACATGTGCTGCACTGTAACTCATGTGCTGCACTGTATCACATGTGTCGCACTGTTACACATGTGCTGTACTGTTACACATGTGTCGCACTGTTACACATGTGCTGTACTGTTACACATGTGTCGCACTGTTACACATGTGCTGCACTGTTACACATGTGCTTCTCTTTAACGCATGTGTTGCATTCCGCCTACTGTTACACATTAATTGCACTGTACTGTAAAGCATGTGCACTGTAACACATGTTCCACTGTGATACATGTGATACATGATCAGCTGTAACACATGTACTGTAATTCATGTTAATACATGTGTAACACATGTCCCACAGATACAATTCTTTGCAATGTAAGAATATCATATACCACCAACAATTCCTGTTGGCATGTGTTTATATATTATTTGCATTGATTTTGGTAACTGGGTTCAATTCCCAGCTTGGTCAAATTAGATATGCTGGAGCAAAGAGGGCAAATGGACCAATGGCCCCACCAGATTGATGCAAATAATATGATTAATTAACAGACATGTTGCACTGTAACACATGTTGCGATGTAGCACATGGTTCACAGTAACACATGCTACTCATGTAATACATGAGACAAATGTTTCAATGTAACATATTGCACTGTAACAGATGTTGCACTGTAGCACCATTGTACTGTAACAATATTGAACTGTAACACTACCTGCAGTGTAATATACACGGTAAGACATGTATACTGTACCATAATGTGGTACATTTGTACCGCTGTACCATAATGTAACACATAATGTGTACATTTTGTACTGTAACACTTGTTGTTCTGTAACACATGTTGCACTGTATCACATGTGTTACAGTACACATGTGTACAGTAACACATGTGTACTGTAACACATGTGTACAGTAAACTGTAGCACTAGTTGCACTGTAGGACTAGGTGCACTGTAGGACTAGTTGCACTGTAGGACTAGGTGCACTGTAGGACTAGGTGCACTGTAGGACTAGGTGCACTGTAGCACTAGTTGCACTGTAGGACGAGTTGCACTGTAGGACTAGGTGCACTGTAGCACTGTAGCACTAGTTGCACTGTAGGACTAGGTGCACTGTAGCACTAGTTGCACTGTAGCACTAGTTGCACTGTAGGACTAGGTGCACTGTAGCACTAGTTGCACTGTAGCACTAGTTGCACTGTAGCAATGGTTGCACTGTAGCACTAGTTGCACTGTAGCACCAGCTGCACTGTAGCATTAGTTGCACTGTAGCACTAGCTGCACTGTAGCACTAGCTGCACTGTAACACTAGTTGCACTGTAACACTAGTTGCACTGTAACACTAGTAGCACTGTAGCACTAGTTGCACTGTATCACTAGTAGCACTGTAGCATTAGTTGCACTGTAACACTAGTTGCACTGTAACACTAGTTACACTGTAACACTAGTTGCACTGTAACACTAGTTGCACTGTAACACTAGTTGCACTGTACCACTAGTTGCACTGTAACACTAGTTGCACTGTAACACATGTGTACTGTAACACATGTGCATTGTAACACATGTGCACTGTAACACATGTGCATTGTAACACATGTGTACTGTAACACATGTGCACTGTAACACATGTGTACTGTAACACATGTGCACTGTAACACATGTGCACTGTAACACATGTGCACTGTAACACATGTGTACTGTAACACATGTGCATTGTAACACATGTGCACTGTAACACATGTGCATTGTAACACATGTGTACTGTAACACATGTGCACTGTAACACATGTGCACTGTACCGCATGTGCACTGTAACACATGTGCACTGTAACGCATGTGCACTGTACCACATGTGCACTGTAACACATGTGCACTGTAACACATGTGTACTGTAACACATGTGTACTGTAACACATGTGCTGCACTGTACCACATGTGCTCTGTAACACATCTGCTCTGTAACACATGTGCACTGTAACACATGTGTACTGTATCACATGTGCACTGTAACCATGTGCACTGTAACACATGTGCACTGTACCACATGTGCACTGTAACACATGTGCTCTGTAACACATGTGCACTGTAACACATGTGCACTGTAACACATGTGCACTGTAACACATGTGTACTGTAACACATGTGTACTGTAACACATGTGCACTGTAACACATGTGCACTGTAACACATGTGCACTGTAACACATGTGTACTGTAACACATGTGCACTGTAACACATATTACACTGTAACACATGTGCACTGTAAAACATGTGTACTGTAACACATATTACACTGTAACACATGTGAATTTAACACATATTACATTGTAACACATGTGCACTGTAACACATGTGCACTGTAACACATGTGTACTGTAACACATGTGCACTGTAACACATATTACACTGTAACACATGTGCACTGTAAAACATGTGTACTGTAACACATATTACACTGTAACACATGTGTACTTTAACACATATTACATTGTAACACATGTGTACTGTAACACATGTGTACTTTAACACATATTACACTGTAACACATATGTACTGTAACACATATTACACTGTACCACATATTACACTGTAACACATATTACACTGTACCACATATTGGTAAGGTGAGGAGGAGTGCATCATGATGATATAAATAGTGTGACGTCTCCGTAATAAATATGATGTGTGTTTAATACATGCATATGCAAGGTGCATATTTCACTAGTGAGTTATGTGTGGTGGTCATGGCAACCAATGCATTTTTTACCAGGTTTACTGCCAAAATTCAACCCCATGACTAATGATTGTTTTCTTTTTGTATTAAAAGCATATAATAAAACAGTTATCCAACTTGTTTCAGTTGCTTAGAATTTCACACTGGTTGCTAGGCAGCTTGTGCATACTATATACTACTTCTACAAACTCATTAGGTCCCATATCTAGGGTGGGATCTATTTGTTTTTGTCAAAATAAGGATTAAAGACATATTATATTCATTTTGCTCTTTCATTTGAATTCAGCCTTTATTTAAATTGTCCTCACAGGCTGTGAAAAGTTATGTAAGCTTATGAGTGTTAACATATGTGTAGGATTTCTTAGGTACAAGATGAAAGGGTGTGTAGTCACTAGTAGGTGCTGCAGCCTGGTGCCAACTTGTGCCATCATCATACAAGCAGTAGTCCTAGACTCCAGCCATTGCAGTTGCTCTAGCAATAGATGGTAGTCTACTACCCGAGGAGTTAGTGGAAGGCCAGCTATAGGAGCTGAACTAAACAGCCTGGTAAAACATCATACAACAATAGATGGTAGTCAGTCTGGTATAACATCATACAAGAGTAAAATGGTACTATACTGCCCCAGGAGTTAGTGGAAGACCTGCTATATATCCAGGAGCTGAACTTAATAGTCTGGTAAAACATCCTACATCAATATATGGTAGTATACAACCCTGGGAAAATCAGCTAGGAAATGAGAAGTGAAAAGTTTAGTAAAACACAGATATGAGTGTGTTTATACCTAGTGGTTGATATGATGACACATTGTTGGCAGTAGTATACTGGATGCTATCCACTTCTCTTACATTGTCACTTCACACACACCTACCACCAATAAGGACAATAGTGGCCTGTTCAATAGGGGACTTGCACATGCAACTGTTCATGCTGCAATGGAGTCTGTTTAAACTTGATATCATTATATAGGAACATTTGTATCAAATATATGATGTATAATTTACAAATTCAGTATGGAAAAGATTAAGATTTGCACTATTGTATAAAACATTTCTATTTACTTTTTGGTATTACACATGTATTCCAAGGTATGCAGTTGTTGCTATGAATTGCACATCCCATAATTCAGTGTTAAGCAGAATGCAATATTGTACACTGCAAGTCCCCCATTGGCTGTGCGAAATAACCGAATAATACATACAATATATTTAGAATAAATCAATGTAACATAACTGATTCTGCTTTCATGCTAACACAGTTTGCCAGGTATTTCTTTTTCTTGATAATAATACATGTCGGGTGGCCCAGTGATGTTGGTGTTGAGCTTGCAGTCAGAGGTAGGAATAGGTTCTGGCTCAGCAGTTACATACGTCACCTCACTCCCACCCATGGTAACTGCCTGTTGCTAAGGGTGAACAAATAAAAAGAAACAGTATCTATAGTTTAGCTAACATCCATGTTGCTAAGAAGGAGCAGCCAAGTTTGTTTACCTGACATTCATGTTGCTATCCAGCAGCCATGTTTGTTTAGCTGACATCATTGTTGCTAAGTAACAACAAAACAGTATCCATGTTTGTTGAGCTGACATCCATGTTGCTTAGAAGAAGCCATATTTGTTGAGCTGACATCATGTTGCATAGCAGCAGCCATGTTTGTTGAGCTGACATCCCTGTTGCTAAGCAAAGACTAAGCAGCAGCCATGTTTGTTGAGCTGACATAAGGTTGCTAAGCAGCATCCATGGTTGTTTAGCTAGCGGCCATGTTGACATTTCCACATCACGTTGTATGTACATACTCATTGTTTGCAGAATCAGAACAAGGCTCCCTCAGTCACTTTTCTCAAGTCTAGAGGTAGAGAAAGACATAGTGTAAGATGGTTTAGACTCTAGTTAGCGTAGGCTCTTTTATAAGTGCCTGGGGTGGTGATTTACTTACTGGCTGGATCCATTCATAGCGATTTCATAGCAAGGTTTGCGATAAGTTCATGGGTTATGAGGTTATATATATGTACAGATTGTGGCTATAGTTACATTGAACAGTGCTTCAAATCTCATTTATATAATATTATATTAAATATTCTCTTAAGTTTGTCTTACCAAATGTACACATTATTTGATCTATATTTCTGAAGGTATCAACATTTGGTGGCTGTTTTGTGTTAATAGAAGAATTTGCAGTTAAATCGGCAGAAAGTAATTGATAATAAAACTATCACAAATACCTTGGTTGCGCAGTATGTTCAAAGATTTGCTTTAGTTTAGGGTGGCTATTGTCTGAAAATGGAGCTTTAAACTTTCATTTACAAATACACAGGTAGTCATGGTTCAAATAATTGGGACTAATACGATGAACTCTACAAGAAATAAAACGCTCAGCTCTGCTTCATGTATGTATATGAGTGGTTGTTATGGGTTCTGTTGCTGACAAGCGTTGATATTCTTTTAGATTATGGGTGTGTTCGTAAAGTGGCATGGCTGCATCCCCAGGTACTAGACAATCTATTTGTGTTGCACCCTGTGCCTCGCTAGTGAATCCAGTTTAAAATTGTACTCTCAGTTACCATCGGTAAAAAAACTAAACAATCTCTACCTTTTCTTCCCTTCTTTTCCAATCTTGAAGTCATTTGACCAACATTTGGAGGGATTGTGTCCAGTTGTATTTGCTCTAGGGCATCATAAATGGTTGCATTTATATTGGGAGCACCTGCCCCAATCCCTTCCTGCGCTAGCTTCATTTAGTATTGCTCGCCAGTTGTCTGATCTGACTTGAAATTCTTGTATAAACATATAAGTGCAGTAGAATGTTGATAGATCATAATATAGGTAAATTTAGGCTGATTGTCTTTGCCATGATAGCTGAGAATGCAGTTTGAATACAAATCCAGTTTACAATGGTATGAGGTATTGAAGGCAAAAAGCCTTATTGTTTGTAGCTGTTTAACTTTCTAATCTAATTGTTATCCTATTCAATATTCATGTAATCGCTAGGGGTGGATCCTAGTCATCAGTAACCTTCACCCGCGGGCCTGCTATAGATTTGCCATTGAAAGTACACGCTCCCTTTTTCTTTTGTGCGTTTACTTTCATTTTCTCATCCTAGTTACATGAACAGTGATGACAAGTCGAGAATAAATAAATCTTAATCATGTTTGGAATGAAGTCCCAAAGCTATGTCCGTGCTGGTACATTATGTGGTGTTACATAAAACATTCACGCTGAACTCGCAGAAAATGATATTTTTCAAAAGTTGTTTTTTCCACAAGAACTTTCTGAAGGAATTTTCTCATTATTTGGGTATTGTAGCTCTATTAATGATTTCAAGACTAAAGACATCCTTAGAAAATATAATCATCATCTTTCCTAGTGATTGTCCACCCAGAAAAATTGCTATTTTGTTTTACAAACATCAAACAAACATTGTATTTTTTGTTTTGATTTCTGCAAAGCTATTTAGACTCTTTTTGTCTGTGCATCATTTATCAGTGTCAGTCCACAGTCCATCTTACATTGATACACAATGCAGACAGCATTTCTCCAAAAATGGCTGAAATTTACTTGTCAAGTGCAGCAGCATATCCAGGGGTCAGCAAGGGGTCAAGGGACTCAGTTCATCCTCCCCTACATGCTTTTACCTTTTTGAAAATTAATTAATTAAATAAATTAATTCCTATCATTTATGATTTTTGACTAGGCATATCCAATTAATCAGAATCAGGCTCTAAGCATGTGCAATTGTTGGTTAGTGTATGGTTACTACAAATTATTACATGTTGGGCAGTCACAGCACATCCCCTAACATTTCTGAGACTAATCTATGACTGTCAGTCCCTTACCTGGATGTGCACAGTGCTGCACGGAGAGTGTTAATACAAGATGTCTCTTTGCTATAGCCAAGATCTCTCTGCTGTTGCCCTGACTCAGCAGGATGGTCAGATGAACAGCATGTGGTCACATGACCAGCATGTGATGGCCTCCTGGCGTACATATCCACTTGTTCAGCTTGGCAATAATGACATTGTATGTATGTGTATATTATGTGCCTGTATTGTTGTACTCTTGTTATTTGCTCCCCTTCCAATTCTCTCTTTTGTATTGTTTATTATGACTCATCCTTTCCATCACTCCTACTCTCTTCTATATGTGATGTGCTACACAAACATAAGTCACAAGTTGCAGAAATGGTATTTTTCAAATGTCTTTATCAAAAGAACTCTTTAAATGTTTACATCTTTTGGGACCCTAGTGTTCTTAGTATTGACAATACATGTACCAAATTCTAAGACTGTGTGCTCAATGTATCTTTGCCTTCCTGAGATCACCCTGAGCAGTATATTTAACTCTTCACTATTGACTGACCCTGAAGAAATATCTTTTGCATTTTTGTCATGCACAAAAATATTGAAGTACTTATTAGATGTCCTGTCGATCTCATCTGTTCAAATAAGAAGGTATCTCAAAATGAAATCTTTGCAACTAGTGACTCATTGTTCTATGACATATCACATACTTCTCTCTCTTCATCTCTCTTTCCTCCCTCTCTCTCCCTCTCTCTTCCTCTCTCTCTCTTTCTCTCTCTCTCTGTCATCAACTTACCTTCCACTCTCCCATCCGTCCTTTCTCCGCATCCCCTCTTCTCACTTTCCCTCCTTGCTGTTCTCTTTATCATGAATTCCTTTAGCTCCAAACCATCTTTCCCTCTGGTAGAAAAAGGTCATTCACTCACATGAATGCCATCTTGTGGATTTGAAACCTGAATGCAGGACCACTGTAAGGTGAACTAGTTCTGGTAAAATTATGAAAAGAAAATAAGAAGTTGTGAGTTACTGATCTTCCTTGAGTGGCATGATCAGCTCAGTCTACATGGCGATCATTCATAACCCCATGTCTCTAAAACACTTAGTTGCCTGGTATAAGATCTTACAGGCCTAGGTCAAGGTACTACCATGAATACAACCCAAACTGTTGGAGTGGTTCTGTGACACAGTAGGGCCTTGACCCAGGCCTCGACAGCGCATCCAAGTGATTTAGCATACAGGGGCTAGTTTCAACATCAAGATAATAAAAGACATTGACCGATCATTGAGCATAGATATTGAGCAATCTAGTTGACCACCCCTCCTGGCAGTCATCATGGTTGACCACCAATCCTCATTCTGTTCTTTCATGTGAATGTCTTCTGCTAGGTAATCAGTGGAGGGGGGGCTGAACTGATTGACATCAGACTCTCCTCCTCCACTACTGATCCTATCATTCTATATCTCCCCGTTTCCATCCCTTTAAATCTTTGCCTGCTCTCATCTTCACAAATCATTTGTGTTATTATTTGTGGAAGGATTTATATAAATAATGTGATCAAGGTTTTACTTGTATATGAAGATGGATAATTATTTTACTGAATCTGAAATAAGATGGATGCTTCACTGTAATGAGTCATTGCGACAATGTCACAGTTTCCAGTTCAGATGAGATAGTTATTCATATTGGCTACCAGTCCTGATGGCCATCGTTACAAAGTCCTTCAATCTTCAATAAACTGAAAGTAAATAAAACTAGTTACTGTGTTTATTATTTAATCATAAATATGTTATAGATTACTTGATAAGGGACTTTTTCCCAGTGTCTTCCATCTCCTGTTCTATATTCTAAGTTTGATATATTTTTTTTTCAGAACTTTTTTTTTCAATGTTTCTGAATGGATAATTACCAGTAAAGTAACGAAATATACTCTATACAAAGGCCTTCAAAATGCAAGGGTATATTTAATATAATGTCCCGAAATTTGTTACATGGATTTATATGACTTTAAGGAATAGACCTTCTAAAAATGAAAACATTCCACTAAAGAGATCCTGAGATAAAAATCCCTTTGAAAAATACCAATTTTGGGACTTGTGACTCATTTTCCTGGAACACATCACATATAAGCTACATCAAGTTAGAGATTTCTTTACGCCCAAAAGCAATTAAAACCCACAGACTGACTGACTGACTGACTTGTGATTGTCATGATTGTGAAGTGCCTGCATCTTGCAACTAGCCCAGTATAGAGCGTAGTAGGTGGCCCCACCTGGATTGTGTTGGTGGTGGCTGGAAGAGGTGGAGGAAGTAGATATATGTTGGTGGTTGTGTGTAGGTGGCAGCAGTGAGGGAGGGAAATGGGCTGTTTGTAGTGGGAAGTGTACACATTGTTTGTGTAAAGGTGCCTGTTGTACATGATTGGCCTGGATAGAGCCATTTCAGTCAGTGTGTCAATTCAGTGTTACTAAATATAGCCTGTGGGCCATGGCAACAATGGAAATGTATGCAAATAAGCTGTTGAAACAAGTATATCATTGATTCTTCCTTCCCTTTTGGTAGGTGTTTGTAGATGGGAAATAAGATGGGATTGTTGTATGAAAGGGTGAATGTTGATCTGAGAGAAAGATTGTGTAATTATTTCTGTATGATTTTTGTTAGTAAGGTTTTGTAGTAGAATGGTGGGATTGGGTGTGAAGAGGGTAAATGGTGAGGTGTGAAGAGGGGTTAAAATGTTGAGTTCTTTTTTTTTTTTTTTTTTTTTTTTTGCAGACAGCAATGATGTGGTAGGGGCAGACAGAGACAGACAGGGACAGACAGATAGATAGATAAATAGATAGATGGATAGATAGACTGGTTATGAATACCAGAATGCTGATGATGTATGTATGACTGACTGTGTGTTTGGGGGATTTTTTGCCAAGAGACAGGCAGGCAGGCAGGCAGGCAGACACGCAGGCAGGCAGGCAGGCAGGCAGTGAGTAAGGCAGACTGTACAGTACTGGTGGTGTTGAATGCTGATGTATGCTGAAGTGGATACAGATGGACAGGGAAAATTGTCTTTTTTGTCGGGCGGACATGGATTCAGATGGACAGATGAAATTGGTTCTGTTGGTAGAACAGACAGGGATGCAGACAGGGGACAGATGGAGAGGGGAAATAAAGAGACAGATAGACACACCGACAGACGGACATAAATGGACAGATGGAAAGGGAACAATATTTTCCTGGCAGACAGGATCGCAGACAGATAGATGGTCCTAGATGTCATGTATTTCAGACAGATAGATGGACGGATGAAATGCGTTTTTGAGTGTGTGTGTAGGGGGGTAAGCAAAGAGAGCAGAAGAGACAGACAGACAGGCACACAGTCACAGACAGATGGATAGATGGATAGATAGATAGATGGATAGATAGATGGACGGATATATAGATAGATAGATGGACGGATATATAGATAGATAGATGGATAGACGGATATATAGACGGATAGATGGACGGATATATAGAAAGATAGATAGATGGACGGATATATAGATAGATAGATAGATGGATAGATAGATGGACGGATATATAGACGGATATATATATAGATAGATGGATAGACGGATATATAGACAGATAGATAGATAGATAGACGGGTATATAGATAGATAGATAGACGGATATATAGATAGATAGATAGATAGATAGATAGATAGATAGATAGATAGATTGATAGATTGATAGACATATAGATAGACGTATATATAGACAGATAGATAGATAGATGGGATAAACGTATATATAAATAGATAGATAGATAGATAGATAGATAGATAGATAGATAGACGGGTATATAGATAGATAGATAGACAGATAAATAGATAGACAGAGACAGACAGGACACACACAGGTGGATTGAGAGAATACACACAAATAGACTGAGACAGACAGATAGATAAATAAACAGACAGAGACAGACACACCCAGGTGGATAGACAGACAGACAGATGTCTGCTCTGTCCCTGTCTCCATTTCTAGGTACAGATGGACATTCATAGATAGACAGAGAGATCAAGGATGAAAGGGATAGATGTTGCATTTCCCTGTCCCATGCACCCTGTCCCATGCACCATGTCCGCCCCCCCCCCCTCAACCACTGTCAATATCTGCCCTTGAGATGTGCCCTGCTCCCACGGGAGATACTCAAGCAAGGGCGGCAGCCACCTCTGACAACAAGCCCTTCTCTCTCCCAAGAGAAATCAAGTCTCAAGTCATGTGTCCCAAAATGACTTCAAAAACATCCAATAAATAAAGAATTACTACATCTTCACCCAAATCGAGTCTCAGTACATGTCTTATAATGCTTTTTGTCAAGTTTTCTGCTCTTCATATTGACTCTATTTACAGCAATTAGATCGTTTCTGGACACAAAAGTATTTTGTTCAGTTCGACGGCTTTGTATTATCGCTCATTCCCGACTTTACACACCCAATTCCAGGCAGTCAGCATTTTATTGTATTATGGAATTGGGAATCCATAATGCCCAGGCTATCATCAGAGGGTCATATTCTAGCCCCTCATTAAATAATCAAAAGGTTTTGTGGTGTTTTACAGCTCCAAAAAGGGGGCCGAAAAAAGTATGTCTGTTGCAAACAATGGGTCGGAACCAAAAAGTGTCAAAAGTGGCGGGGAGGAAACATTTGTGAATCTGTAAATACACTTCTCCCTCTGTCCCATCCAATCTAAACCAAATTAATTTGCAAAGTCCAATGTCTCAAGACTTGAAATAAAAAGGTTTGAATGGAATCCATTCAGTAATAGGCAAGAAATAAGAACATTTGTTCAGCAAGTTGACTTCCTCAATGAATATATAATATTGTCACAATCCCACTCATGAATTCCGAAATACCTTTTGTCCATTTACACAGCACTGGAAGCTTGTAGAAACTCGGGACCAATTTTATTGGAATCCTGACATTTTTTTACATCAGAATTTCTAACTCTCATTCATTTGATTTAGTTCTGACATGTACACTCCATTTCTCAAAATCCACAGACCAAGTGGTTAAGAAATGCCTACAGGTTAACCTAGGTTGCAATGGGAAGTTTGGCAAAAATAAAAAATTTCATATCTTATAGTGAAAATTAATTTTTTTTTTCTTGCCAAACAACGGCCCTATCATCCTAAATAAAATGTCCAACACACAGCCAAATTCCATGATTAATTACCAAGTAATTAAGCAAAAACTAATTGAGAAACAGAGCTGCCATCTAGTGTGGAGGAGAGAAAGTAAGCAGGGAAATAGAAACCAGGAAGGGGAATCCCCCAGTCAACGACCATCAGGAAATGGCTGCAGTAGTGTGTTTCAAAAGCTCTCACATGGATTGTTGTTTCTAACTTCTCAAATCGGATTTATTCTCTTCCTATAATACATGGACATTCAGAGGATTAGCAGCAGAACACAGTGATTAAGTTTGGACCATGGAATAAAGGTAGGATTTGATATGATTTGGCTGTGATAATGTCTGTTCATGAGTGGGTTGTGCCCGGGCTGATGCAATGACTGGATGGGCACCCTTTGGCCATGCTGCCTGCACTCTGGGAGACACACACACTCCTCCCTCTCTCTCTCTCTCTCTCTCTCTCTCGACCTGTATCACTGTACCTCCTGTGTCAATGTACCCGACCTGTACCCCGCCTGTAACACTGTACACCATGTATCATTGTACCCTGTACCAAGGTACACAGCCTGTACCACTGTACCCGACCTGTAACACTGTACCCTGTACCACTGTACCCGACCTGTAACACTGTACCCTGTACCACTGTACCCGACCTGTAACACTGTATCCGACCTGTACCACTGTACCCGACCTGTAACACTGTACCCGACCTGTAACACTGTACCCGACCTGTAACACTGTACCCGACCTGTAACACTGTATCCGACCTGTATATAATGTACCTACCTGTAACCCTGTAATCGACCTGTAACACTATATCCGACCTGTAACACTATATCCGACCTGTAACCCTGTAATCGACCTGTAACACTATATCCGACCTGTAACACTATATCCGACCTGTAACACTGTACCTACCTGTAAGACTGTACCCGCCTGTAACACTGTACCCGACCTGTAACACTATACTAGACCTATAAAACTGTATCCGACCTGTAACACTATATCCGACCTGTAACACTATATCCGACCTGTAACACTATATCCGACCTGTAACACTATACCCGACCTGTAACACTATATCCGACCTGTAACACTGTACCTACCTGTAACACTGTACCCCTGTACCCGCCTGTAACACTGTACCCGCCTGTAACACTATGCCCGACCTGTAACACTATATCCGACCTGTAACACTATATCCGACCTATAACACTATATCCGACCTATAACACTATATCCGACCTGTTACACTATACCCGACCTGTAACACTATATCCGACCTGTAACACTGTACCTACCTGTAACACTGTACCCGCCTGTAACACTGTACCCGCCTGTAACACTGTACCCGACCTGTAACACTATATCCGACCTGTAACACTGTACCCGCCTGTAACACTGTACCCGACCTGTAACACTGTACCTACCCTGTAAGACTGTACTCACCTGTAACACTG
>OW804099.1:4642662-4678420 GCA_942159475.1 Sthenelais limicola | reverse complement strand
CTCTCTCTCTCTCCTCTCTCTCTCCTCTTTCCCCTCTCTCTATCTCTCCTGTCTCTCTCCTCCCTCTTTCCCTCTCCACCGCCCATTGCTCCCTTTCCCCCTAAATCGGCCATTATCAACTCTGATCACTCCTAGCGCTCCCTGGTGGATCTAAATGCAACCATCTGTATGCTGCGCATGCGTGGAGGCATTATATGGATGTTGAGGCAAAGACTGCTTAGTCCCGGGTCTGTGCTCTGTGTATACGCGTGTATAACACTCATAGCCGGCAGTACAGGATTGTAGCATTCTGTATACGTTATATTATAGCACAAATATACAGTATAATAATGTGTACTGAATACTTGTGTACAACAGTTGTATTAACCTGTACAGTATATACTCTATACTTGTGTACAACAGTTGTATTCACCTGTACAGTATATACTCTATACTTGTGTACAACAGTTGTATTAACCTGTACAATGTATACTCTATACTTGTGTACAACAGTTGTATTCACCTGTACAATATATACTGTATACTTGTGTACAACAGTTGTATTCACCTGTACAATATATACTGTATACTTGTGTACAACAGTTGTATTCACCTGTACAATATATACTGTATACTTGTGTACAACAGTTGTATTAACCTGTACAGTATATACTCTATACTTGTGTACAACAGTTGTATTCACCTGTACAATGTATACTGTATACTTGTGTACAACAGTTGTATTCACCTGTACAATATATACTGTATACTTGTGTACAACAGTTGTATTCACCTGTACAATGTATACTGAATACATGTGTACAACAGTTGTATTCACCTGTACAATGTATACTGTATACTTGTGTACAACAGTTGTATTCACCTGTACAATATATACTGTATACATGTGTACAACAGTTGTATTAACCTATACAGTATATACTGTATACATGTGTACAACAGTTGTATTAACCTGTACAATGTATACTGTATACTTGTGTACAACAGTTGTATTAACCTGTACAATGTATACTGTATACTTGTGTACAACAGTTGTATTAACCTGTACAATGTATACTTGTGTACAACAGTTGTATTCACCTGTACAATATATACTGTATACATGTGTACAACAGTTGTATTAACTTGTACAGTATATACTGTATACATGTGTACAACAGTTGTATTAACCTGTACAATGTATACTGTATACTTGTGTACAACAGTTGTATTAACCTGTACAGTATATACTGTATACTTGTGTACAACAGTTGTATTAACCTGTACAATGTATACTGTATACTTGTGTACAACAGTTGTATTCACCTGTACAATGTATACTGTATACTTGTGTACAACAGTTGTATTCACCTGTACAATATATACTGTATACTTGTGTACAACAGTTGTATTCACCTGTACAATGTATACTGTATACTTGTGTATAACAGTTGTATTCACCTGTACAATATATACTGTATACTTGTGTATAATAGTTGTATTCACCTGTACAATGTATACTTGTGAACAACAACGATAGGACCCAACAACAATAGGGCCCACTTTTGCCTATTTTTTAGACATTAGGGCCCACCCACCTTCAGATTTTAGGGCCCAAACCTCGGACGCTAGGGTCCACTTTCGCTCCTTTTCAGATTTTAGGGGCCCACCCTTCCTCAGACGCCAGAGTCCACCCACAATAAGTTGAATGAAGCTATCAAATAAGTACTCTATCAGACGGGCCCGAAACTAGAATATGATAACTTTGGTGTTCTGTGAAGTTTGTCCTGTGAGACACCTTAGTGTCCCACAGGCTACTGGCTACATCTCAACCTCACTTATCATCTTATTTTTGAAAGATTATCTCTTTATATTGTACATAACTTCTAATTATCTAATTATCAAATTATTAACAAATGTTTTTTCTTATTTATGGAGACAACAAAAAACACAATGTCTTGTAAGCGTACCTATGATTAACCTGAATAGATATATTTGATAGAAAAATATATCTCCAAAGTCCAGACATTAGGGCCCACCCGCTATCGGATGTTAACGTCTAAAGGTGGCTGGGCCCTAATGACCTAATGTCTGAAAGTAGGTGGGCCCTAACGTCTGGACTTTGGGCCCTAACGTCCAAGGTTTCTGGGCCCTATTGTCTGGGCCCTATCATCATTGGGCTCTAACGTCTGGAGCCCGTTGTATATGCCTGTACAATATATATATTGTGTACCAGACCATACACTCAATGCTGTCCACATTGATATCTAACTGCCCTCGCCAGTCTACTATTGTATATAGCCATATTTATCTGTAAGCCCCATTATACTATACAAGACATCCATGTATCTTGATGCACACTAAATCTGGTGATGTTGCCAATTATTGTATTATCGCTCACACCCGCCGCTGACTTGTTTCTGCCTAAATGTCTTGTGATTCAATATGTATAATAGCAGCAACCACGGGGAGGGGTAGGTAGAGAATGCTGGCCAGGCAGGCCTATAGCAGCACGGGGTGGGGGGGGGGGGGGGGAGGAGTATGCTGGCCAGGCAGGCCTATAGCAGCACCCAGGGGTGGGGTAGGAGAGAATGCTGGCCAGGCAGGCCTATAGCAGCACCCAGGGGGTGGGGGTGGGAGAGAATGCTGGCCAGGCAGGCCTATAGCAGCACCCAGGGGTGGGGTGGGAGAGAATGCTGGCCAGGCAGGCCTATAGCAGCACCCAGGGGTAGGCAGAGAATGCTGGCCAGGCAGGCCTATAGCAGCACCCAGGGGTGGGGGTGGGAGAGAATGCTGGCCAGGCAGGCCTATAGCAGCACCCAGGGGTGGGGTGGGAGAGAATGCTGGCCAGGCAGGCCTATAGCAGCACCCAGGGGGAGGGGTAGGCAGAGAATGCTGGCCAGGCAGGCCTATAGCAGCACCCAGGGGGGGGGGGAGAGAATGCTGGCCAGGCAGGCCTATAGCAGCACCCAGGGGTGGGGTGGGAGAGAATGCTGGCCAGGCAGGCCTATAGCAGCACCCAGGGGTGGGGGGGGGGGAGAGTATGCTGGCCAGGCAGGCCCTATAGCAGCACCCAGGGGTGGGGTGGGAGAGAATGCTGGCCAGGCAGGCCTATAGCAGCTCCCAGGGGTGGGGTGGGGTGGGAGAGAATGCTGGCCAGGCAGGCCTATAGCAGCACCCAGGGGGGGGGAGAGAATGCTGGCCAGGCAGGCCTATAGCAGCACCCAGGGGGTGGGGGTGGGGAGAGAATGCTGGCCAGGCAGGCCTATAGCAGCACCCAGGGGTGGGGTGGGAGAGAATGCTGGCCAGGCAGGCCTATAGCAGCACCCAGGGGTAGGCAGAGAATGCTGGCCAGGCAGGCCTATAGCAGCACCCAGGGGTGGGGGTGGGAGAGAATGCTGGCCAGGCAGGCCTATAGCAGCACCCAGGGGGGGGGGGGGGAGAGAATGCTGGCCAGGCAGGCCTATAGCAGCACCCAGGGGTGGGGTGGGAGAGAATGCTGGCCAGGCAGGCCTATAGCAGCACCCAGGGGTGGGGGGGGAGAGTATGCTGGCCAGGCAGGCCTATAGCAGCACCCAGGGGTGGGGTGGGAGAGAATGCTGGCCAGGCAGGCCTATAGCAGCACCCAGGGGGGGTGGGGGTGGGAGAGAATGCTGGCCAGGCAGGCCTATAGCAGCACCCAGGGGTGGGGTGGGGTGGGAGAGAATGCTGGCCAGGCAGGGCCTATAGCAGCACCCAGGGGTAGGCAGAGAATGCTGGCCAGGCAGGCCTATAGCAGCACCCAGGGGGGGTGGGTGGGAGAGAATGCTGGCCAGGCAGGCCTATAGCAGCACCCAGGGGGTGGGGGGTAGGCAGAGAATGCTGGCCAGGCAGGCCTATAGCAGCACCCAGGGGAGGGGTAGGCAGAGAATGCTGGCCAGGCAGGCCTATAGCAGCACCCAGGGGGTGGGGGGTAGGCAGAAAATGCTGGCCAGGCAGGCCTATAGCAGCACCCAGGGGGAGGGGTAGGCAGAGAATGCTGGCCAGGCAGGCCTATAGCAGCACCCAGGGGTAGGCAGAGAATGCTGGCCAGGCAGGCCTATAGCAGCACCCAGGGGTGGGGGTAGGCAGAGAATGCTGGCCAGGCAGGCCTATAGCAGCACCCAGGGGGGGGGGGGGGGAGAATGCTGGCCAGGCAGGCCTATAGCAGCACCCAGGGGTAGGCAGAGAATGCTGGCCAGGCAGGCCTATAGCAGCACCCAGGGGTGGGGTAGGCAGAGAATGCTGGCCAGGCAGGCCTATAGCAGCACCCAGGGGTAGGCAGAGAATGCTGGCCAGGCAGGCCTATAGCAGCACCCAGGGGGGGGGGGGGGCAGAGAATGCTGGCCAGGCAGGCCTATAGCAGCACCCAGGGGGGGGGGGGGGAGAATGCTGGCCAGGCAGGCCTATAGCAGCACCCAGGGGTAGGCAGAGAATGCTGGCCAGGCAGGCCTATAGCAGCACCCAGGGGGTGGGGTAGGAGAGAATGCTGGCCAGGCAGGCCTATAGCAGCACCCAGGGGGTGGGGGGGGGAGAGAATGCTGGCCAGGCAGGCCTATAGCAGCACCCAGGGGGTGGGGTAGGAGAGAATGCTGGCCAGGCAGGCCTATAGCAGCACCCAGGGGGTGGGGTAGGTAGGGAATGCTGGCCAGGCAGGCCTATAGCAGCACCCAGGGGGTGGGGTGTAGGGAATGCTGGCCAGGCAGGCCTATAGCAGCACCCAGGGGGGGGGGGAGAGAATGCTGGCCAGGCAGGCCTATAGCAGCACCCAGGGGGTGGGGTGTAGGGAATGCTGGCCAGGCAGGCCTATAGCAGCACCCAGGGGTGGGGTGGGAGAGAATGCTGGCCAGGCAGGCCTATAGCAGCACCCAGGGGTGGGGTGGGAGAGAATGCTGGCCAGGCAGGCCTATAGCAGCACCCAGGGGGTGGGGTGTAGGGAATGCTGGCCAGGCAGGCCTATAGCAGCACCCAGGGGGGGGGGGGGAGAGAATGCTGGCCAGGCAGGCCTATAGCAGCACCCAGGGGTGGGGGTGGGGGGGTGGGAGAGAATGCTGGCCAGGCAGGCCTATAGCAGCACCCAGGGGGTGGGGGTGGGAGAGAATGCTGGCCAGGCAGGCCTATAGCAGCACCCAGGGGGGGGGGGGAGAGAATGCTGGCCAGGCAGGCCTATAGCAGCACCCAGGGGTGGGGGTGGGGGGGTGGGAGAGAATGCTGGCCAGGCAGGCCTATAGCAGCACCCAGGGGGGGGGGGGGGTGGGAGAGAATGCTGGCCAGGCAGGCCTATAGCAACACCCAGGGGGTGGGGGTGGGAGAGAATGCTGGCCAGGCAGGCCTATAGCAGCACCCAGGGGGTGGGGTGGGAGAGAATGCTGGCCATGCAGGCCGGCCGCATGCTTGGTATGATTACATGTGGCAGCCATGTATGGAACATTATTGTAATATTTGTGTAAGCATGGAGCAGCATGTAGTGGTGCATGTCAAACATACAATTATACAGGCAGCAGCAGCAGCCTAATAGCTGGCTGTCATGGTATGGGGGAGGGAGGGGAAGGGGGGAGGGGAGGGGGAGGGGAAGGGGGAGGGGAGGGGGGAGGGGGGAGGGGAGGGGGAGGGGAGGGGGAGGGGAGGGGGGAGGGGAGGGGGAGGGGAGGGGGAGGGGGAGGGGGAGGGGGAGGGGGGAGGGGGAGGGGGAGGGGGAGGGGAAGGGGGGAGTGGGGAGTAGGAGGGAAGGGTTTGTTGGAGAATTAATAGGAGAAAGAAGGGATGATAAGCAAGCTGAGATTCTTTAGATGCGAGAGCTGAAAAATGAGAATGGATAGGTTGTGGAGGAGGTGGAGAAGCAGGAGTTGGTGGAGGAGATGGTGGAGGATATGGTGGAAGAGGAGGAGATGGTGGTGGAGGAGGAGGAGATGGTGGTGGAGGAGGAGGAGATGGTGGTGGAGGAGGATATGGTGGAAGAGGAGGAGTTGGTGGAGGATGGTAGAAGAGGAGGAGATGCTGGAGGAGATGCTGGAAGAGGAGGAGATGCAGGAGGAGATGGTGGAAGAGGAGGAGATGGTGGAAGAGGAGGAGATGGTGGAAGAGGAGGAGATGGTGGAGGAGGAGGAGATGGTGGAAGAGGAGGAGATGGTGGAAGAGGAGGAGATGGTGGAGGAGGAGGAGATGGTGGAAGAGGTGGTGGAAGAGGTGGTGGAAGAGGAGGAGATGGTGGTGGAGGAGGAGATGGTGGAGGAGGAGGAGATGGTGGAAGAGATGGTGGAAGAGGAGGAGATGGTGGAAGAGATGGTGGAAGAGGAGGAGATGGTGAAAGAGATGGTGGAAGAGGAGGAGATAGTGGAAGAGGAGGAGATGGTGGAAGAGGAGGAGGTGGTGGAAGAGGAGGAGATAGTGGAAGAGGAGGAGATGGTGGAAGAGGAGGAGGTGGTGGAAGAGGAGGAGATAGTGGAAGAGATGGTGGAAGAGGAGGAGATGGTGGAGGAGGAGGAGATAGTGGAAGAGGAGGAGGAGATGGTGGAAGAGGAGGAGGAGATGGTGGAAGAGATGGTGGAAGAGGAGGAGATGGTGGAAGAGGAGGAGATGGTGGAAGAGGAGGAGATGGTGGAAGAGATGGTGGAAGAGGAGGAGATGGTGGAAGAGATGGTGGAAGAGGAGGAGGAGATGGTGGAGGAGAAGGAGGAGGAGGTGTTGGAAGAGGAGGAGGTGGTGGAGGAGGAGGAGGTGGTGGAGGAGATGGTGGAAGCAATCTACATCAAAGATAAAGCACTTGCTGCACCAAGTATTGTGTCCTCTCATGCCTTATTTACCTCCCCACAATACTGCCCTGCCCCCACCCCTGCCTCCCTAGCGGGTGGTGGTGCAGTGGTGTGGGTGGTGCTGGTGGTGGACCACCCCCAGTGTTCTATGGCTAGTCATACACACATAATATACGTTTACATAGACCACCAGTCATGATATGTAGAGAGAGGAGAGAGCCAGGCTGGTGGGGAGAGGTGGGCAAGTGAGAGCAAAAGGGTAGTAGAGGGGAGAGGGGGGAGAGAGAGAGGGATAGAGAGGAGAGAGAGGGAGAGAGAGGAGAGAGGGAGAGAGAGGAGAGAGAGGAGAGAGAGAGGGGGAGGAGAGAGAGTAGAGAGAGTAGAGAGAGGAGAGAGAGGAGAGAGAGGAGAGAGAGAGGAGAGAGGGGAGAGAGGGGAGAGAGAGAGAGGAGAGAGAGAGGAGAGAGAGGAGAGAGTAGAGAGAGAGGAGAGAGAGGAGAGAGAGGAGAGAGAGAGGAGAGAGGGGAGAGAGAGGAGAGAGAGAGAGAGGAGAGAGAGAGAGGAGAGAGAGGGGAGAGAGAGGGAGAGGGAGAGGGAGAGGAGAGTGAGGAGAGAGAGGAGAGAGGAGAGAGAGGAGAGAGAGAGGGGAGGAGCGAGAGTAGAGAGAGGGAGAGAGAGAGGAGAGAAGGGAGAGAGGGGAGAGAGAGAGAGGAGAGAGAGAGGAGAGAGAGAGGAGAGAGAGAGAAAGGGGAGGGAGAGGGGAGAGAGAGGGAGAGGGAGAGGAGAGAGAGGAGAGAGAGGAGAGAGAGGAGAGAGTAGAGAGAGAGGAGAGAGAGGAGAGAGAGAGGAGAGAGAGAGGAGAGAGAGAGAGAGGGGAGAGAGAGGGAGAGGGAGAGGAGAGAGAGGAGAGAGGGGAGAGAGAGAGAGGAGAGAGGAGAGAGGAGAGAGAGGAGAGAGGAGAGAGTAGAGAGAGAGGAGAGAGAGGAGAGAGAGAGGAGAGAGGGGAGAGAGAGGAGAGAGAGAGAGAGGAGAGAGAGGAGAGAGGAGAGAGTAGAGAGAGAGGAGAGAGTAGAGAGAGAGGAGAGAGAGGAGAGAGAGAGGAGAGAGGGGAGAGAGAGGAGAGAGAGAGGAGAGGGAGAGGAGAGAGAGAGAGGGGAGAGAGAGGGAGAGGGAGAGAGAGAGAGGAGAGAGAGAGGAGAGAGAGAGAGGGGAGAGAGAGGGAGAGGGAGAGGAGAGAGAGGAGAGAGAGGAGAGAGAGGAGAGAGAGGAGAGAGAGGAGAGAGAGGGGAGAGAGAACGGGAGGACCATACAAACAAGACATGGAGAAGAAATTCAATCGAACAGTACGAGTATTACAGACCGAATTTACAGTGTCTACAGATGTGGCTATGAGTGAAGCTATCATAGCATTAAATGTCACTCTATACTGCTACCATCTATAGATGGCATAACATACCGCTCTATAGTGCTTCCATCTGTAGATGGGCATTGTCACGCTAGCCCAGTACTTGAGGTGCATTAGTCAGCCATATTGTCTACCTCCACATTCCTTACCTCCCTCCACCCCCTCTTTATCCATACATGGACCTGGCCCACCTACCGACCACCCCTATACCTGCTAATAGGTCGGACCATGGGAATATGTGCCTGTTCAGGGTTCACTAGAAGAATGTATCACGAGTAAATAAAACAATCCAATTGACTGTGTTTGTGACATTAATAGCACATGTATGACAGCGTGTTACACTAACCAGGCTGTGGTATTGTTGTTAATGTGATGACATCAGCAGTAATTAATGTGATGACATTGTAATTAACCATGAGTAAACCCTGCCTGGTCACATACAGGCCTACAACACTTCATTGAATGAGTGCATTATGCTGCAACTAGTATTCAGTCATTTAATCAGGGAAATGTACAGCATTAATATAGCAGGCACCAGTAGTGTGTGTGTCGGGGGGGTAACCAAGGGCTGACTGGGAATAGGGTCAACCTAGGGGTCAACCTAGAGCAAGGTCATCCTTGAGGTCAATCTTGGGGTCAACCTTGGAGGTGTTCAACTTCGGGGGGTCAACCTGAGGTCTCAACCTTGGGGGTCAAACTTCGGGTCAACCTTGGGGTCAGCCTTGGGGTCAACCTTGGGGTCAGCCTTGGGGGTCAACCTTGGGGTCAGCCTTGGGGGTCAACCTTGGGGTCAACCTTGGGGTCAGGTGTAATTCCTGAGTTGCTACAAACTCTTTATACTTGCTCATGGCTTTAAGAAAAAAACTTTTAATTATTCTATTCTGGACTATGAAGAAATGCCACTCTTCACCAGTACTCGCTTAATTGGGTGAAATATTCAGAAAATGTACAATTCGTCTTCTCCAATCGTCTCAAATAACCCACATTTAAGACAAAGATATATAGCTTCAAAATGCAGTTTAACATAACAGAACTGATACTTTTATTCAATGCAATATCAAATATGCTCAGATATACCTAGTATTGACCATTTTTCAGTCTAATTAAGCAGAATTTACGAAATAAGTAGATCTGCCAATTGTGCATTTTCTGAAAGTCTGACCCACTTGCTACGTGCTAATTGCTGTTTACTTTACTTACTTAGCACTTATTGGATGAGTTGCCGCACGGCGCGTAATTAAAGGACGAGATCGAAGATCGAGTCCTTTATTTACGCGTCCATGCGGCAACGAGTATTACATGCCTAGATTTGAATGTAAAACGTGCGTAATTAAAAAAATAATAACATAATTTACCATAATATCTGGTTTCGTATAAGAGAAATGGAACTAGAAACAGTTGAAACATGGAGAAAGAAAGCACTCATACTGGCAAACTTGTGTCGGCAAGCTTGCGTCGGCGATCTTGCGCCACCAAACTTGCGTCGCCATGACAACGCGCCGGTAATGTACTAGTCCAATACCACGTTACAAGTAATGTGCGGCTGTCGGGGCCTCAGTATTGAATGCGTGTATAATAATAGTGTTTATGATTATCTACTGTAAACCCTAACATTTGGTTGATTTGTATGTCTTTATGAAGGAATTTACAAAAGAAATGTTTGCTTGATTTAGCTGAAAACGCAGCTTAAAATGCAAATGGCGGTACAACGTGTACGATACACTATTACAGGTCCACTTGTGTTGCCAAGACAACGGCTAATTGTCGTCTGGTGGTACAGGTGCCTAGATACAAGATGGCGCGCTTGCTAAGTGAGGGGCGGCCATTGTAAGTGAGCAGTGAATTATGCCGAGTCATTGTAGGCCAGGATTGCAGCACATGAAGCTAATGTCAACACATCGTTAGAGTGGCAGACTGGGGGGGAGGGTTAGAGTGGGAGACTGTGGGGGGGGGCTGCTCATTTGGACAGACTTGTGCTAAATGTATCCACTTCAGACATTGGGTGCATTGCACTATACATGATAAGATCTTGTGATTGTCTTAAAAGCCTCGTAACACCCTCTTTAATTTACACCCTCTTAAATTTACAACTACGAGGGCTTCATGATACGAGGGATGTTGCATTGAAACTCATGCATTTGATCGAGGTAAGAGTTCTCTCAGAAGTCCATCAGACGAGTCTAAGGAAATAATCATATATAGTGCAATGCAACTTTTGCTAAGAGGGAGTTACGAGGCCTCTAAGAGTGGTTTAACATAGAATCGTATATAGTGCAATGCACCCCTTGTTGGATAAGAAAGAAATATAACACTTTTGATATGACACTATGACAGGTTTCTTATTTTCTTTGAAAAGAAATTATATTCAGGTTTGCCATTTAGCAACACTCTGACATTACAGTGTTATCTATCGTGTCCTGATCATCTGTAAGGATGAGATATTGAAGAAATGCGGGACATTCTTCGTAATAATTCAGGGTCAGTAGTTGGGCGAGAAATTAATCAACGCAACACACAGAGATGTATGCTTCAGATCAGTAGGATCACTTAAAAGAGGTCGAACTAATCACTGATCTTTATTCTTATACTAGACAGATTAGAACGAATACACTGGGCCTGCGCTGATTGGCTTAGGTCTCGTTGGACCAATTAATCAACAGGTCAGATTAGAGATCCAATCAGCCACAGGATAACAATGACAGGAAAATATTAAAACGAGGTTCAGAGTGACCACTGCCACTCTGACCAATCTCTTTGGGTGGTGACCAGGTCACGGGGTTATCTCCCCTCCCCTCTCCCTCCCACTCTTCATCAGTATCCCCCCCCCCCCTCCCCTGACCTGGCGGTCAGTCCCTCCCCTCCCTTCCCATGTGATCGACTTTGAGATAACGGGTCAGACCTGGAACTCACCTGTACCTTTGGACTTTGGAATGATAAAAAATGTCTCATGTCATTAGATTATGTTTCACAGTCTTCAGGTGAAAATCCCATTCGTTACAAAACATGATTTTTTAAGAATTTACTGATTAATGCAGATGATGTGTAATACTAGTGATGAACAAAGTTTCTTTTACATCATATTTTTTTAGAAAATCGGCATCGTTTTTGTTGAGAAAGGACGGAGATAATGTGAATAATCAATGAATAATTGTTGAAAAAATGATAATAAAATGTATTACTTGTATATATATATAATCTGATTCAGGAACAAATGTTCCAAAGGTATGTAAACCCGACAATATTATATAAACTATGTCGGCATAATGTAATCATCTAATATTAAAAAACTTAAAGTAATGCAACTCTAGTCTACTTAAGAAAGATCCTATGTACATTATCGAATAAGAAACTTTTTTCCCTTGAGTCTGTGAGAATATCCATGTAAAACATCGAAACCAGCTCAATAAAATTTCTTTTAAAAAAAATATCCATCAGCTGTTGAGTTGGTACAGTCCCCACAGTTCGTCATGATCCTGCATTACACAACACTGTGAAACTATACCAGTAGGGGACTTGCTTGTCCGCCATCTTGAATCTTGTTTATGGGAGTTGTATGTCAGTGTAAATTTATAGACAACATTCCATGTTCAGATGGTATATTCATTGGTGATCCAATGTCAATATTTATGTGTTATATATGGCTCCATAACACTCATTTCTACCATCATGCATGTATACAAGCTGTGATATTGATGAAAACGTTGGTGAAAACATACCAACAGTAGAATATTGATAAATGCACTTGTATAAGTCATAATATGAGTACATTTGGTAAGCATATTTTCTTATCACACTTGAGGATGCATCGATATGTCACCGTCATATGTGATCTGTTTCAGGAAAATGAGTCATCAGTCGCAAAAAATAGATTTTGAGATATCACCATATTTGAAAAGATGAGATCAAGCCGATTTCAATGATAGTAAACAGTTTAATTATCTAATAAGTATTTCTAGATTTTAAGTTTGATATTTTCGTTTTTGAAAAAAATAGTTTCCAATATTTCTGGGGGTCAATAAACAGTAAAGTAACTAAATGTAGTCCATATTAGGACCTTTGAAACGAAAGGACATATTAGATAGATTGTCCTGAAATGTGATACATCGATTGATGTAGCTATAAGTGATAAACTCTCCAAATATCAGAACATTCCAATGATGTGATCTTGTGAAAAAAACACTTTGAAAAATATCAATTTTGCGACTTATGACTCATTTTCCTGAAACACATCACATATTGCACAATATTGTGGACTAGCACTGAAGGGCGAAATCACCAGAAAATGTACAATTCACCTTCACCAATCCTCTCAAATAACCCAAATTAAAGACAAAAATGAGCTTCAAAATTCAGTTCAACATAACAGAACAGATTCTTTGGATCAAGGCAATACTAAATATATCCAGATGTACCTAGTATCGACCATTTTTCAACCTAGTTTAGCAGAATTTAGTAAATGTGTAAAGCTGCCGATTGTACATTTTCTGAAGATCTGAGCCTGCAGGCCAGGTGGTTCACACACAGGTTAACCTGTACCCTCCCCCCCAGACAATGCACTAATGTGTCAGATTTTCAGAAAATGTACAATTGGCAGCTCTATATATTTAGGAAATTCTGCTAAATTAGGCTGAAAGATGATGAATACCGGGTATATCTGAGTATATTTGGTGTCACGTTGATTTATATTATCAGTTCTGTTATGTTAAACTGCATTTTGAAGCTCATTTCTGTCTTAAATGTGGGCTATTGGAGAGGATTGGTGAAAGCGAATTGTACATTTTCTGAAAATCTGACCCATATGTGTTGTACTATTCACACCAACAGAAACAGCTGACAAGGCGTTCCTCTCCCATCGTACCCGCCAGTCACAACTCCCGGAACTGCCTTTATTTCACAGCGTCTGAATATCACTTCACTTCCGGTTGGAGATGGCCAATAGAGAGACACAACAATGGCTTCCCAGAATGCATTGTTGGTGTCTTGTTAGAGAGAGGCGTTACACACATTAGTGAGGCATTTATTGTATAGAGGGCGTTGTGTGGTGAAGTGAAGAGAGAGAGAGGTGATGGGGGGGGGGAGGAATGGAAGGGGGGGAATGGGGGGGGGGGCGTTAAGCCCCGCTAAACAGAAATAGAAAATGGAACTGTTAAGTCTACATCAATTTGATATTTTCATAATATATCACAGCATATTATTATTTTGTTTATTTGTCTATTATAATTATTGATACTCGTACATGACCTTGCCTTCTTGATTTTGCCATTTACTCAACCCTTATATGTAGGCACAATGCTCTATGTCCACTGTCAATAGACCAGTGAAGGCACTTTATCAGTGCACCAGCAAAAGGTTCATCCTCAAGCTGAGATATCATGCCTTTTGTGAGTATTAAAACGTATGTGTACAAATAATTGTCAAAGATCCTCCTCCAAGCAACGAGGGATCTATTTCACCAGTTAATTACATGTATACTCATAATAAACCTTTATCAACAATATTTCAAACTTGGTCCAGGCTGAGGCATTGTGTGATGCAGTATTCTCCCTTATTATCACTCACTACATTGTACTAATAATTCGTTTTAGGCCATGGTTGCCCATTGAGGCCAGGCATTACTAAACGATTAATGACCAAAATTGAGAGGCTGAATGCAGGTTATTAATACCTTTAGTCTCTCCCAAAGAAGATTCATTACAGTGGCTAACAGTCTAACAATCTAAGTCCCGACCCTAAAGTGCCTGGTCCTGGGTGGGACCTTAAAGTGCCTTTCTGTCTCTTTTCTCCGTCTCTCTTTCCCTTCTTCTCTATCTCTGTTTCCTGGGTATGATCATAAACTGCCTCCCTCTCAGCTCTCCCGCCCTTGATATAACACTTCAAAGTGTTGATAAGGGCGTAAAGCCACCAATCTCACTCACTCCCCCTTTCCAAGAAACAACCCCTAGCCCCCCTTTCTCAGAAACAACTGCTAGAGAGTGAACTGTTTTAGACAGATCTAGAAGCTTCTATTATGCTGTATTACACACGGCGGCCATTTCTATGCAGGGAGGAGGAGGTGGGAGGGGGTATGGAGGAGGTGGGAGGGGGTGGGAGGGGGTGGGAGGGGGTCGGAGGAGGTGGGAGGGGGTATGCAAATGTCTGCTACAAACTCTTCAATTACCCGCTTTACTGCAGCGGCTATAGAGACGGACAATACGAGGTACAATAGAGGCCCGGTCTACCTTGTGTAGTGGTCCAGTATACGACAACTAGGCGCTCATAGAAGTTCATATATTTAAAATAAGAGAATTCTTTATTTGTCATCAGATGGTTCAGACAAAAAGGATGTAGTCGGGCTAGATTTTCTATTTGTGCTAAATTGCAGAAATGGAGGTTTGCGGGCTGTATATATTTAGATATAGCTAGAATTCAATATCTGCATATCTCATTGGATTCCTCTCAACCTCAGCTTTCATTCCAACCATACTTTCTTATATGTGCGGTCAATATTTTATCTGAAAGTCCATAAATGCTATTTTTGCCCTGTTTTTGACTATGAAATGGATACAAACTTCAACAATTGTTATTTCGTTCTCTTCCTTCTCTATATTAATCTTAATGGTTTTATCTAATACTTTATGTCTTAATCTGTTCCCCCAGAAATTGTTTTGCACAAGTTGGAGATTTGTTCCCTGTCCCCTGGCCCCTTTAATTTTTCCAACTAACAGCATAACGTCCATAGGCCCTTTATTAATACCTGTATTAGATTAATGAATATTAAAGGTAAATGGCTAAACTAGCATTAAACTTGAACCAGAAGATCGTATCAACACACACCCCAAATTTTGTTCAAAAAGATTCATAATGTGTTGTTATAATGTCTGGTCATGTCTATCACTCCTTAATTCCAATTTTCCGGGCCTATGGACGTTAGGGGGCCTAAATCAATGCTCTTTTAAAGGGAAATATTAATTTTTTGTTGGAATATCCTTTCAAGCATTGCATTAGTACATACTTTCGTGCTGGTAAAAGTTGGAAATTGGGAATTGAATATTTTTCAAATTATTTAATAAAATGCCTTAAAATAACGTCCGTAGGCCCTTTTTTTCAAAACTTTTGGGCCTACTGATGCCCTCCTTACATTAAAGATTGTTGGTAGCAGATCACATGAAGCAATGGAAAGTATTCATTGGTAATCATACATTGTGAAAACAAGTTTGAAAGGACATAGTAAGTACACACTTTAGTATTTTATCTCAACTTGGGAGAAAGATGTGTCACAGGGGCTACGGATGTTAGGGTCATATTGACATTCCCAATAAAAGAAGATTTAACTATCCCATTTCAATTATATTTGATATAACATGAGGCAAACTGTACCATGTTAATGTGTGTGCAACCCATAATTGCTATCTGTTTTAGTTAATGAATAAAATATTTAATACAACTTAGTCTGAATCTAGGGGCTATGGACGTTAGGGCCATATTTATTTTCCCAGTTAACAAAGATTAAATTATCAAATGCCATTCCTATTATAATCTGAGGCAAACTATTCCGTATCAATATCTATGAAAAAGATCCTTGCTATCTGGTTGTATTATTGAAGAAAATACCGAATATAATTTGGTCTATATCTGGGGGCTATGGACGTTAGGGCTGTATTTTTCTTTACATTGGGAGGTTGGGTACCTTTTTATTGAATTTGATATCGAATGTTACCAGTTGTATATAAAGGAAACATGTGTAGATCTGTGAAGAAACTTGTTTGAATATGATTTGACATGATATAAGTCATACAGAATATTTTGAAAATTCACTAAAATAGTTTTTGTCCAAAAGGATGTCGTCAAAATTAATGGGTTTTTTTCATGTAGGTTTTCTGGTGTTTAAACTATACAAACATATGTTTCCCATCATTTATAAACATTTCATGTAACCTGAGGAACAATTTCCCGATGAATGATGTCCTACTTGATGACAAACACTTTTAGTCACCAAGTCTAGGGGCCTATGGACGTTAGGGCCGAATTGACTTTTTCTAAATGATGTCTAGTCAACATAAATGTTTGTTCTATTTTGGTTTGCTGGTTTTAGGACCATGGAGAAACATGTTTCTGATGAATTCTCTTTATTTCATGTCATCTGATGAATAAATTCAAGTGCAAATTAAGACTATATGGATACTATGGACGTTAGAGTTAGGCCTAACGTCCATAGTCCCTCATATAGGGATAACATTGAGTGGTCTGGTACCTTTATATTGTGTTTGATAATGAATGTAACTGGTTTTACTTCAAGGAAATATGTACAGATGTGGGGAGAAGCTTGTTTGAATATGAATGGACATGATTTTTTTTATGTTTTTGAGGTCAAAAGTTTGAAAATTCACTCAAATATGAGAATTTATTGCACCAAATTATGTGAAGTGACGATAAATGTTTCTTCTATTGAAGTTTCCTGGTAATAAAAACATCTAGAAATGTGTTTCCCATCATTTATAATCATTCCATGTGATTTAATGAATATTACCAAGATGAATGATGTCCTATTTGATGACATATATTTTTAGCCTTCAGCATAACGTCCATAGCCCCTTTTGGACTACTGACTGCTGGGCCTGCAAGAAGAATTATAGATGGGCAAGCATGGAATAAAAGCTATTCCTCTGTTGTAACTACATTTGCCATGATGCCTGCATTGTTTTTAGTTATTCAAATGACATATTATCTTGAGGGTTATACAATGGTGACTTGAAGTTTTAAAATATATATATATGAAAAAACTTTTTAAAAAAACACCCCCAAAAATGTAAATACAAAATTTGAATATTCAAACAAGTATAACTAGGGTATAATGACATTATTAAGAAAGGGTAGTGAAAAAAACCCAGAATTAATCAATTTAGAGGGTATATTGTCAATTTGCTGATTTCTTACAACCAGCATAACGTCCATAGGCCCTTTTAGACACAGTTGTAAGATGCATGGTGGACTAAATTATGACATAAGGATATTGGAAAAGGTGCATATATGCTCAGGAACATGTCAGGAAATGAATTAAAGTCATACAAGTTAATAAAAGCATGATTAGAAAACAAGAGATGAAATAAAAGGAAAGTACATTTCATATGGACCAAAAATGGAGTTTTTCAGAAACATTCCTTACCACATGAATGATTCCCGAATGAAACTGGTTTAATATTCACAGATTATATTTTCCACAGCTTAAGAACTGGATATAAGGACTCAGAAAAATAAGTATGTTCAAAGTATGTGATATATTTAAAGCACAGAATGAGGATTATAGTTATTCCAACTGAAAAGGGCCTATGGACGTTAGGGTAAAATTCTGAAAATCCTTGCAAAGTTGCACAATTTTTACCACTGGTCCGATTTTGTTGGAATAAAGTGTCCAATGTAGCTAAATCGTTGAGCATTATGATAGAAATAAAGAAAATAAGCTTTAAGACATTCAAATTTAGGCCGCCCTATGACCACCCATTTCCCAAATTTAGCACAAATGGAAAATCTACCCCAGTCATCTCAGAAATAGTTCTTCCAGACCATGCCTTCCTGTTTTCCCTTTTCTACAAAATATGTATTTACAATCATGATTCAGAAGAGTCTAAATAGATCTTAGTTACATTTGTAATATAGTTTAGAATATGGATTACTTATTTAGGTGGACAGAAAATCAGATAAAATTTCATCCCAAAACATCCCTATTACATGTCTGATGCTCTACCATCTGAGCTACCAGGGCTGCCTTGTCTGAGTATCCCTGTACGACAACCTCCTTATTACATGTCTGGTCAGGAGAGAGAGGAGAGAGAGGAGAGAGAAGAGATAGAGGAGATAGAGGAGAGAGAGGAGAGAGGAGAGAGAGAGAGGCACAGAGAGAGGAGAGAGAGGATAGAGAGGAGAGAGGAGAAAGAGGAGAGGGAGAGAAAGGCGAGAGTGAGAGAGAGGAGAGACAGGAGAGAGAGGAGAGAGAGGAGAGAGAGGAAAGAGAGGAGAGAGGGGAGAGAGAGGAGAGAGAGGAGAGAGAGGGAGAGAGAGGGAGGAGAGAGAGGAGAGAGAGGAGAGAGAGGAGAGAGAGGGAGAGAGAGGGAGAGAGAGGGAGAGAGAGGGAGAGAGAGGAGAGAGAGACGAGAGGAGAGAGAGGAGAGAGGGGAGGGAGAGGGAGACAGAGGAGGGAGAGGTGGGACGAGAGACGAGAAAGTGAGGTCAGTGAGGTCAGAGAGGGAGGAGAGAGAGAGAGGGAGAGAGAGACGAGAGGAGAGAGGGGAGAGGAGAGAGAGGAGAGAGAGAGGGAGAGGAGAGAGGAGAGGAGAGAGAGGAGAGAGAGAGGGAGATGAGAGAGAGGAGAGAGGGGAGAGGAGAGAGAGGAGAGAGAGAGGGAGAGGAGAGAGAGGAGAGGGAGAGAGAGACGAGAGGAGAGAGACAAGAGGGAGAGAGAGACAAGAGGGACGTAAGAGAGGGTGATGAATTAAAGGATGAGGAGGAGTAGTAGTAAATGAAGGAGGAGTTGGTGGTTAGTTGACCTTCTCCAGGTGTTGGTATTAATGGAGATCTGGTGTCATTAACCTCACCTAAATGTTAGAGGCTGACAGTTGTGGAGGAGGAGCGGCCGCGCTACGCTGTGCTCCACCACACATCATTACCACCCTGCGCCACATGGACAGCTCTTGTGGCAGCCATCTTGTCCACAATTACCTGTAGACCAACTTAGAACATAATTCATATTGTTTGAACATATTATAGCAGGTTTGCCAGTGTCATGTATTGACCACTGCCTGGTAAAAGGCCAGTATAGCAGTTATGTGTGAGCTTTTCAGAAATATATCACTTTGAATCAAGTGACTGCAGAGTTTACTTGTGTTGTACTTTCTAGTCCTTGTTTATATTTGTTCAACATTAATGTACATTTATTACTTATCTGACAGGTCAAGGTTAAGTCAAGGTTAAGACATATCACTGGTGGAGAACTGCCGCCCAATACCCAGTATTATTCCCACTATAAATACCGCCATGTTTGCTATATTCATGGAGGCTGTACAGTGGTTAACCAAGCCATGGGGAGAAGTAACTACTCACACAGAGGTGGGAGAGGGAACTGGACTAGAACCACTGGCTGTTTCTGTTCTCATATTATTACTTTGAGACCGATAGTTAACCATTCATGTATTTTGCTGCTTTTAAATGCTTTTAATAGGAATTTAAGTTGAATCAGTCCCAGGGAAACAGCCGCTGGTGAGCGATAATAAGTGAAGCCACCACCACAGGAAAGGATCTCAACTGGGCCCAGAAATATACATGAGCACACATGAAGCCTAGAAGTAAAAACAACAACAATTTTGCACAAATGACTTTTAGATGGGTGGGAAAAGAACGGAACATAAGTGTTCACTCAGAGTTCAGCTTCTAGTGTTTTAAAACTGTTGCTGTTGGGCACATGTTGTGGCATAGTGGTGAGGGTCTCCGGTGTTTTCCCCGCCAACAATCTCCCCGCCGACAATCTCCCCCAGACCTGTGTAGTCAACTACATTATCCACCTGTAATCACATCAATTAGTACAGGGAGCATTCCTTAACCCAGAGCTAGTCAACATTACCCCACCTGTAGGGAGGGGTTATTATCAACACTAATACCCTCACACCCAGCTCCCACAGGGATCCCTCATTATTCCTAATAGCATTAGCTCCTCCTCTTTCTTACCCATAATCCCTCGGGGCACCAGCTGCTTAACTATAATAGAGGAGTTGTATGGGCAGATTAAAGCTCACTTGTATATATGTGCTCATGGCTCGCTCTTGCTTTGCTTCTTTATAGGGCGCTTTTCATTTGATCTATGTCCGCTTTTATTTCTTTTAGCGCATTACAAGCGCAGATTCTACTGGTTCACTTGTTTCCTTATGAAATCAACGGCAAGTTTGTTGGTCTGCTTTCATTGTTTAACAGGCAGAAAGAGCAGAAACAAGCAGAAAGAGCATTGTGTTGTGCTCAAATCAAACGGGTCAGATATTAGCACAACATCCAAAAGAAGTGCCAATATCATGTTTTAAGAGCGCATAGTTCTACGGATGTGGCTATAATTTCCTCTACTCCCCCCAGGTACTAGAGGAAGACCACCATTGAGCTGATTATTCTTGGTTAAAAATGTTAAAAATAAAATAAACAAATGTACTGTTCAGTGTATAATTATACACAAACAATGCAGGCCCAACATGGAGGTTATTAATTCTGTTAGTCTCTGTCAAAGGTTGTTATTTCTCCAAGACTTCTAGCCAGTGATGAGTGCATTATAGTATATGCTGAGGTTTTTCCTTTTGAGCGCCTTAGTCTCAGCAGAATCATACACTAAATACAATTTAAAGAAAGTTATAATATTTGGTGATATTTGATGCTTCTAAGCTGGAACGTTGAGCCCTGCCACACATGGACAAGCAATCCAAGATGGCGAATGATGACGTATAACCTTTCTACCTCCCTGAGGGAGAGTTCTATTGATGTGTGATACCAACACATAGACCTGCACTATTCACTGTTACGTCGCGGTTCAATCTTTTCCACATTGGAGGTAGCTGAACAGTAATAGTACGATATTATGATGTTTTACAGGAAAATGAGTCGCAAACAAATAATATTTTTCAAATGCTTTTCAAATATGGCTAATGTGTCTCATTCAGACACAATACTTATTAGATGTCCTGTTGTTTACCATTGGAATAGTCTTGATGTCATCTTTTCAAATATGATGATCTCTCAAAATCCATTTTTTGCGACTTCTGAGTCATTTTCCCTGTAAAACAATATATATGAGCCACCTCAGATATTGTACAATCCGCAACTCTTAACATTTAGTCCAATCTGCTAAATGAGGAAGGATTATGACTAGGAGCATGTAAATATACCCAGCGTTAATCTGAACCATGTTGTTTAGTCTTGTTGAGGAGCTGACATAATTATTGTACAAGGCATATAAAGAGTGATACTCATCTGTGGGTAGTCAGGAAAGCATACATACCTGCAAACACAAGAGAAACAAGAGTTAATTATTCGTCAATAATATACATTTATATTGGAACTGTATTTTCATTTTGCTGCACATAAGGTCTATATGAAAAATAGGACTCTAGGCTCTGTTTCTCATCAGAGACGGTTCTTCCGTCGGGACCTTCTACATCTAACTGGTAAATACACATGGCAAACAATAGAATAGAATAAAACAATGAGTAAAATATATTTGAGTTGTTTTCACCAACATGGTGGGGGCATGTTAGCCTTGCAGTACCTTGTACATAAGTATTGGAGTAAGACTTACATGCTTACGTAAGTATATGTGCTTATTAACTTAATATTACATTAACATACCCAGGAGGAAGGGAAGTGACTCAGGGGATCTGTCCTCTCTATTCCCTTAGCATATATAAATAACTAGTCATAAGTCACAGCACATGGATATAGAGAGGAGGAGGTGGGGTTTAACCTGGCAATTGTGAACATTCACTAACGAGCATGTAATTACAAATTCAAGATAAGAATAAATATAATATAATACAATATGATTAGACACTAGTCAACTTAAAAACATGTTACTAAGTATATTCGATAAAGTATATTATTGGATAAATAGTGATATTTTGTATATTTTAGGTGCTTTACATGTTATACCACTTTCATTCTCTCATTGTCGCGTCATATAGTTCCTATTATTAAATACAAGCCTCAGTCTGATATATATTAAATCTCTCCAAATTAAAGGTAACTGTCGGTAGAAATGGAACAAATTCGTTTCATATAGACATGTAGACCTATTTGTCTTTTCTCTTATGTATAACTCGATTCCCTAGACAAATAAAAGATTATCTTATCTTGTCTTATCTTATTACAAAAATAATAGACAATTAAGAAATACTATACAGAATAATAAAAGACATTAAATAAGGTAGAGGTTCCTACAAATGAAAACCAGTTATAAAAAACAATTTGAAACTACTAAAGAGAGTAAGATGAGGGGAGTTTATGAGGCTTGTAATTCCATACTAGTGGATGTTGTGAGTGCATGTACCAGCCCCATACATATCACTCTACTTGTAACCACCTCCCAATCCTCCCATATATCCCCGCGCTAATTGGCTCAATACAAGGAGCTCTCTGATTGGTCCCTCTTGATCATGTGACCCTGCCAATAGAAGTTCTGATTACAGACGAGGGGAAGATCCCGGATGTGTTTCTGCTGATTGTGAGATTAGGTAGAGCTGGCTACAGTTTCACAGCTTGGTTTCGTACAAAGTAATTTCTGTACATTTGTGTCTGTCATGTTCTCCGCTAGGTGGATCAAATAGTATTTGTGCTTTTTACATCTAAACACATCCAGGTCCCTGTATGTGGCAACTAGTCTCTCTTAATTGAATTCAACATAATACTCAGTTCAATATAAATATTATTATTCAGTTGAGCTGACCTTCGTATTTACCTTAAAGAGGATACAACTATATACTAAAAGTTAGCACCCTTTCGAGATAATATGTTCGTATAAGATATTTGACGTCTTTGTCATGGTTGCTTTGTAATAAATACAGCCCACAGTTTCGTATCGCAGGTGATAACGGCCATTTCACAGATTATTTTCGTATCATCATTGCACTACCTTGTATTTCAACATCTCTGAGATTAAATCATTAACAAGGGTGTCACTTGTATTAAGTTAAATTAATTATACTATCGGTTTCATTCAGTGTATTGCAGTTTATGTTGATTCCTGTAAGGGTAATGTTAGAGTGAGATGTAGTTTATTTATCAGTGGTTATATATAATTGGCTGCCCCAAGCACCATCATTCTAACCACGGGATACACATTGATGAGACGTTTATACCCTCACTTTGTGCTGATTCAGGGCTAGATTCAGTAGTAAATGGTGGAGAAGGAGGGAGTATACAGGGGATGGCATGACTAGACACAATACCATTAGACCCTGGCCCCTGTCACCGGTCACCCTACAGCACTACCTATATATATATACTGATGTGTATATAGTAACATATGAACCTATCTGTCCTCTCTCTTTTTATGCTCCCTCTCTTTGTCTCTCTCGTCTCTCCTTTGCCTCGAGCTCTCTCTTCTCTATCTTCTATCTCTCCTCCCCTCTCTGCTTCCCTCTCCCCTCTCACTCTTCTCTCTCCCCTCTCTCTCCTCTCTCTTTCTCTCATCTCCCTCCCCTCTCTCTGTCCTCTCTCTCGCCTCTCTCCTCTCTCCCCTCTCTCTCCTCTCTCTTTCTCTCATCTCCCTCCCCTCTCTCTGTCCTCTCACTCTTCTCTCTCCCCTCTCTCCCCTCTCTCTCCTCTCTCTTTCTCTCATCTCCCTCCCCTCTCTCTGTCCTCTCTCTCGCCTCTCTCCTCTCTCTCCCTCTCTCTCTCCCCTCTCTCCCATCTCCATCGCCTCTCTCCCCTCTCTCTCCTCTCTCTACTCTCTCTCTCCCTCTCTCTCTCTCCTCTCCTCTCTCTCCCTCTCCTCTCTCTCCTCTCTCTCTCCTCTCTCTGTCCTCTCTCTGTCCTCTCCCTCTGTCCTCTCTCTCTCCTCTCTCCCATCTCCATCGCCTCTCTTGCCCCTCTCGCCTCTCTCTCTATCCTCTCTTTATCCTCCACCTCCAACTCCTCCTTCTTCCTCCACCTCCTTCACCTCCCCTCCTCCTCCACATGCCACTCCTGGAACTCCATCTCATCCATTTACTGTTTTTCCCCGCTCTGTCAACTCCTCCACCACCAAACCTTCATTGTATCTTTCTTCTCCTCTTTTTACCCCTTCCTCCCCAAGTACCCCCCCTCCCCGCCAGTACCCCTCCTCCACCAGTACCCCCACCCCACCCATTAAACCCTTCAGCACGCCCTGTTTTACATCATTCCTGCATGTTCCCCCTCATGGTAAGACCATGGGCATTCTTTGAGACAAGAATCCGGGTATTTACAGGTGGCGCTATGATCGGCGGCAAAAACTCGGGTGAATACACCAGCTGAGTTCCATAGACACTAACACTAAAATACCTGTTTTCAACCCCTTTGAAACCATACATAAACGGGTCAAAATGCTATGATCTTACATGGATATATCAAGTATTGTTCATACATTGCAGTCGCTTGTTCCGTTTTGCCGACAATTGTGTATACTTTAAGAAATCAAGGGGGAAAGTTGGAGATTTTAAGCTGGGTTGCTATGGTCGTCAAGGGCGGGATTCCCCCACGGCCCGGCCCACTGCTCACCAAGATGCACTGTCATGTTACCAGATGAGCGGAGGCCGTCTCAAAGAATGTAATACACATTCTGTTATTGCACCCCTCATACAGCATGGGCATTTAATACACATTCTGTTATTGCACCCCTCATACAGCATGGGCATGTAATACACATTCTGTTATTGCACCCCTCATACAGCATGGGCATTTAATACACATTCTGTTATTGCATACCTCATACAGCATGGGCATGTAATACACATTCTGTTATAGCACTCCTCATACAGCTTGGGCATGTAATACACATTCTGTTATTACACCCCTTTATCACACCCCTCATACAGCATGGGTATGTGATAATGGTTGTGTTATTGCACCCCTGTTATATCACTCCTCATATACCATGGACTTAGGATAATCACTGTGTTATTGCACCCCTTCTAGAGTATGGGCATGTAATATACAATGGGGTAATGCATCCTCTTATCACACCTCTCATATAGCATGGTGGTAGGGGAGGTTGTTGTGGTGGTGGAGGTTGTAATGGAGGATGGGGAAGTTGTTGTGGTGGCAGGGAAGGTTGTTGTGGTGTGGTGGTGGTGGAGATATTGTAGTGGAGGTGGGGGAGGGAGTGAGTGGTGGAGGGAGCGGTTGGAGGGAGCGGGTGGTGTAACAAGGACAGTTTGATTGATTGCCAGTAAGCCTGCACCACCACCACTACTACAGCTGCTAGCTATACACGGGGACGTTTATCCCTGTCTAGACACACGCTACAGGTGTGTGTGTGTGGTGTGTGTGAGGGGTATAGTGTGTGTGGTGTATATGTGAGCTATGGGGTGTGTGTGGTGTATGTGTGGTGTGTGTGAGGGGTATAGTGTGTGTGGTGTATATGTAAGCTATGGGGTGTGTGTGGTGTGTGGTGTGTGTGTGGTGTGTGTAAGGTGTGCAGTGTGTGTGGTGTATATGTGTGACCTATGGGGTGTGTGTGGTGTGTGTGTGGTGTGTGTGAGGGGTATAGTGTGTGGTGTATGTGTGAGCTATGAGGTGTGTGTGGTGTGTGGTGTGAGGTGTGTGTGTGGTGTGTGTGAGGGGTATAGTGTGTGGTGTATGTGTGAGCTATGGGGTGTGTGTGGTGTGTGGTGTGTGTGTGGTGTGTGTGAGGGGTATAGTGTGTGGTGTATGTGTGTGAGCTATGGGGTGTGTGTGGTGTGTGTGTGGTGTGTGTGAGGTGTATAGTGTGTGGTGTATGTGTGAGCTATGGGGTGTGTGTGGTGTGTGGTGTGAGGTGTGTGTGTGGTGTGTGTGTGTGGTGTGTGTGAGGTGTATAGTGTGTGGTGTATGTGTGAGCTATGGGGTGTGTGTGGTGTGTGTGTGGTGTGTGTGAGGGGTATAGTGTGTGGTGTATATGTGTGAGCTATGGGGTGTGTGTGGTGTGTGTGAGGGGTATAGTGTGTGTGGTGTATGTGTGAGCTATGGGGTGTGTGTGGTGTGTGGTGTGTGTGTGGTGTGTGTGAGGTGTATAGTGTGTGGTGTATATGTGAGCTATGGGGTGTGTGTGGTGTATGTGTGGTGTGTGTGAGGGGTATAGTGTGTGTGGTGTATATGTAAGCTATGGGGTGTGTGTGGTGTGTGGTGTGTGTGTGGTGTGTGTAAGGTGTGCAGTGTGTGTGGTGTATATGTGTGACCTATGGGGTGTGTGTGGTGTGTGTGTGGTGTGTGTGAGGTGTATAGTGTGTGGTGTATGTGTGAGCTATGGGGTGTGTGTGGTGTGTGTGTGGTGTGTGTGAGGGGTATAGTGTGTGGTGTATATGTGTGAGCTATGGGGTGTGTGTGGTGTGTGTGTGGTGTGTGTGAGGGGTATAGTGTGTGGTGTATATGTGTGAGCTATGGGGTGTGTGTGGTGTGTGTGTGGTGTGTGTGTGGTGTGAGGTGTGTGTGTGGTGTGTGTGAGGGGTATAGTGTGTGGTGTATGTGTGAGCTATGGGGTGTGTGTGGTGTGTGGTGTGAGGTGTGTGTGTGGTGTGTGTGAGGGGTATAGTGTGTGGTGTATATGTGTGAGCTATGGGGTGTGTGTGGTGTGTGGTGTGTGTGTGTGGTGTGTGTGAGGGGTATAGTGTGTGGTGTATGTGTGAGCTATGGGGTGTGTGTGGTGTGTGTGTGGTGTGTGTGAGGGGTATAGTGTGTGGTGTATATGTGTGAGCTATGGGGTGTGTGTGGTGTGTGTGTGGTGTGTGTGAGGGGTATAGTGTGTGGTGTATGTGTGAGCTATGGGGTGTGTGTGGTGTGTGGTGTGTGTGTGGTGTGTGTGAGGGGTATAGTGTGTGGTGTATGTGTGTGAGCTATGGGGTGTGTGTGGTGTGTGTGTGGTGTGTGTGAGGGGTATAGTGTGTGGTGTATGTGTGAGCTATGGGGTGTGTGTGGTGTGTGGTGTGAGGTGTGTGTGTGGTGTGTGTGAGGGGTATAGTGTGTGGTGTATGTGTGAGCTATGGGGTGTGTGTGGTGTGTGGTGTGTGTGTGGTGTGTGTGAGGGGTATAGTGTGTGGTGTATGTGTGTGAGCTATGGGGTGTGTGTGGTGTGTGTGTGGTGTGTGTGAGGGGTATAGTGTGTGGTGTATGTGTGAGCTATGGGGTGTGTGTGGTGTGTGGTGTGAGGTGTGATTTATTAGCATATGTTATGGCAACAGATTCTGACTCATTATTTATTTGGGGATGTTGAAATATAATACTTTTTATTCATCAGAGTACGTATTTTTAAGTTTTTTTCACATATAGTATGAGGTGTGTGTGTGCAGATGTATGAAACAGAGGGCAGTCAGGCTAGTACAGATGTATGAAACAGAGGGCAGTCAGGGCAGTGCAGATGTATGAAACAGAGGGCAGTCATGCCAGTGCAGATGTATGAAACAGAGGGCAGTCAGGGCAGTACAGATGTGTGAAACAGAGGGCAGTCAGGCCAGTGCAGATGCATGAAACAGAGGGCAGTCATGCCAGTGCAGATGTATGAAACAGAGGGCAGTCAGGGCAGTGCAGATGTATGAAACAGAGGGCAGTCAGGCCAGTGAAGATGCATGAAACAGAGGGCAGTCAGGCCAGTGCAGATGTACGAAACAGAGGGCAGTCAGGCCAGGAGAGATTCATGAAACAGAGGGCAGTCAGGCCAGTGAAGATGTACGAAACAGAGGGCAGTCAGGGCAGTGCAGATGCATGAAACAGAGGGCAGTCAGGGCAGTGCAGATGTATGAAACAAAGGGCAGTCAGGGAAGTGCAGATGTATGAAACAGAGGGCAGTCAGGCTAGTACAGATGTATGAAACAGAGGGCAGTCAGGGCAGTGCAGATGTATGAAACAGAGGGCAGTCAGGGCAGTGCAGATGTATGAAACAGAGGGCAGTCAGGGCAGTGCAGATGTATGAAACAGAGGGCAGTCAGGGCAGTGCAGATGTATGAAACAGAGGGCAGTCAGGCTAGTACAGATGTATGAAACAGAGGGCAGTCAGGGCAGTGCAGATGTATGAAACAGAGGGCAGTCATGCCAGTGCAGATGTATGAAACAGAGGGCAGTCAGGCTAGTACAGATATATGAAACAGAGGGCAGTCAGGGCAGTGCAGATGTATGAAACAGAGGGCAGTCAGAGCAGTGCAGATGTATGAAACAGAGGGCAGTCAGGCTAGTACAGATGTATGAAACAGAGGGCAGTTAGGGCAGTGCAGATGTATGAAACAGGGCAGTCAGAGCAGTGCAGATGTATGAAACAGAGGGCAGTTAGGGCAGTGCAGATGTATGAAACAGAGGGCAGTCAGGGCAGTGCAGATGTATGAAACAGAGGGCAGTCAGGGCAGTGCAGATGTATGAAACAGAGGGCAGTCAGGGCAGTGCAGATGCATGAAACAGAGGGCAGTCAGGGCAGTGCAGATGTATGAAACAGAGAACAGTCAGGCCAGTGCAGATGTATGAAACAGAGGGAAGTCAGGCCAGTGCAGATGTATGAAACAGAGGGCAGTCAGGGCAGTGCAGATGTATGAAACAGAGGGCAGTCAGGGCAGTAGAGATGTATGAAACAGAGGGCAGCCAGACCAGTGCAGATGCATGAAACAGAGGGCAGTCAGGGCAGTGCAGATGTATGAAACAGAGAACAGTCAGGCCAGTGCAGATGTATGAAACAGAGGGAAGTCAGGCCAGTGCAGATGTATGAAACAGAGGGCAGTCAGGCCAGTGCAGATGTATGAAACAGAGGGCAGTCAGGGCAGTGCAGATGCATGAAACAGAGGGCAGTCAGACCAGTGCAGATGTATGAAACAGAGGGCAGTCAGACCAGTGCAGATGTATGAAACAGAGGGCAGTCAGGCCAGTACAGATGTATGAGACAGAGGGCAGTAAGGACAGTGCAGATGTATGAAACAGAGGGCAGTCAGGCCAGTGCAGATGTATGAAACAGAGGGCAGTCAGGCCAGTGCAGATGCATGAAACAGAGGGCAGTCAGACCAGTGCAGATGTATGAAACAGAGGGCAGTCAGGCCAGTACAGATGTATGAGACAGAGGGCAGTAAGGACAGTGCAGATGTATGAAACAGAGGGCAGTCAGGGCAGTAGAGATGTATGAAACAAAAGGCAGTCAGGGCAGTGCAGATGTATGAAACAGAGGGCAGCCAGACCAGTGCAGATGTATGAAACAGAGGGCAGTCAGGCCAGTGCAGATGTATGAAACAGAGGGCAGTCAGGCTAGTACAGATGTATGAAACAGAGGGCAGTCAGGCTAGTACAGATGTATGAAACAGAGGGCAGTCAGGCCAGTGCAGATGTATGAAACAGAGGGCAGTCAGGCCAGTGCAGATGTATGAAACAGAGGGCAGTCAGGCCAGTGCAGATGCATGAAACAAAAGGCAGCCAGACCAGTGGTTTCCCCCTTCTGGTGAGACTATCTATGACACTTTCTTACATCTTATCTAATCTATAACATGAGCATCTCAATTAGTTGCAAGCAGCGAATTCAATAGATGAACAATGCTGGTACAGACTATGTATAGTGCCTTATACACTATTCTGGTAACACACTATGTTTTATTACTATACTGGAATCCTTATAAAAAGTGGAATATGTTTACGTCAGACCAGATTAGAACCTGCCCATAAGTCATAGCAACACACATGTACAGCTGACAGCGCCATCTATCAGGCCATGGAGGCAATAGAGTAGGTGTGACATATGTGTGTCACTCAGTCTGAATATATGAATATATAATGAGCTGTGAGAATTAGTAACGTTATGCTCCCTTGTACATGTAACACTAGGCTCCCCTGTACAGGCGTCTCTGACACACTGGTCGGGGAACCTTACTAGTGCTGTCGATCTAGGCTCAGAGTTGAGAGAATCCCTCCAAAGTGAGGGAAAGCCTCTCACAATCTAGGCCCAGACTTGACAGAGTTCCTCCAAACTGAGGGACAGCCTCTCACAATCTAGGCTCAGAGTTGAGAGAGTTCTTCTAAACTGATGGAAAGCCTTTTGCTCCAAACTGCATTAAAATCCCATTAGGACACTATTACTAGAACTGAATCTTGGTATGTAATAGGAAAAAGACGATATTTCAGAAAATAAGTAAAATGATACATGCCCAGACTTACTTAGATCTTACATAATGTGGATTCATTATGTATTTTTGTATTTGTATTTAAAGGGTTTTATTGAACATCTTTGAAGACAATTCTCCAACATTATGGGATGTTTACAAGCTTTCTCTGGTTACTTACATTATTGAAGCAGTAGCCAATGTAGGTCAGGGAAGCCCCCAGATATATGTAAATAAATGAAGGCCATCTATTTATAGAATATAATATGTTTACCCATAAGCCCCCAGGCTTGCGGTGACCTGCAGGCAACATGTTTATGTATTTGTCAGTGGTTTGAGCGATAGATGTTGTGCGGTAATGTTGCATCTGTTATAGCTGCAGTTAAATCACTTCTGTTAAAGCTGCATTCCCTGCTAAACCACTTCTGATAAAGCTGCATTCCCAGGTAAATCACTTCTGATAAAGCTGCATTCCCTGCTAAATCACTTCTGATAAAGCTGCATTCCCTGCTAAACCACTTCTGTTAAAGCTGCATTCCAAGCTAAACCACTTCTGATGAAGCTGTATTCCCTGCTAAACCACTTCTGATAAAGCTGTATTCCCTGCTAAACCACTTCTGTTAAAGCTGCATTCCCTGCTAAACCACTTCTGTTAAAGCTGCATTCCAAGCTAAACCACTTCTGATAAAGCTGTATTCCCAGCTAAATCACTTCTGATAAAGCTGCATTCCCAGCTAAACCATTTCTGTTAAAGCTGCATTCCCAGCTAAACCATTTCTGTTAAAGCTGCATTCCCTGCTAAATCACTTCTGATAAAGCTGCATTCCCAGTTAAATCACTTCTGTTAAAGCTGCATTCCCAGCTAAATTACTTCTGTTACAGGTGCATTCCCTGCTAAATCACTTCTGTTAAAGCTGCATTCCCTGCTAAATCACTTCTGTTAAAGCTGCATTCCCAGCTAAACCACTTCTGTTAAAGTTGCATTCCCAGCTAAATCACTTCTGTTAAAGCTGCATTCCCAGCTAAATCACTTCTGGTAAAGCTGTATGCCAAGCTAAACCACTTCTGTTAAAGCTGCATTCCCAGCTAAACCACTTCTGTTAAAGCTACATTCCCTGCTAAATCACTTCTGATAAAGCTGCATTCCCTGCTAAATCACTTCTGATAAAGCTGCATTCCCTGCTAAATCACTTCTGTTAAAGCTACACGCCCAGTTAAATATGTTTTGTTTTTTAATATAAGTGCTGCAGAGTGTAGGATTTTGCTTTTCATCTTTGGCAATGTTGTGTACTTCCCTAAAAGTTTCAATTCCAACTGGGTGACTTTCAGGTGGGTTGAAGATGAATAGAAAATTCCACTTTTTGACAGAAATAAGCTGATAAAACAAAATTCAAAATCATTTAAAATCCTCGCAATGCCAAATATACTCAGATAATCCTAGTTTCACTCTCAGCATAATAAAGCAGATGTGATTAATTCTGTTGGCGTTTGTACATTTTCTGCGTATTTAACTCTAATGCAGTTTAAAGGTTAGATTTTAAGGAAATGCCTTGGGCATTAAATCAAAGTCATTGAGCCATTACATTGTGTCATACGGCCGGCCTGCAGGAATGTACTGCCCGCGCTGCCCGCACTGCCCGCGCTGCACCACCGCCTGCACCACCCACACCTGCAGCTGGGGGAACAGCAGGAAACCTGGCCTTCTGTGAAAAGTGCTGACCTAAGCACAACCACACTGCTAATTGAGAAGTAAATATCGCTAAACGCAGAAATTAATTCCTTGAAAACTGCTCCATTTGGTGATAATTCTGCTGAGTGTTGAGGTGTAAGGGGTTTGGGGTGGGGGGTGAGGTGCAGTCGAGTGGGGAAAGGAGGTAAAAGCAGAGGTGCAGGTGAGGGTGGAGGCAGAAAGAAGAGGAGGAAAAGGGGAGGGAGAGGTGTAGTAGACACAGAGACGAAATAAAGGAAAGGGGAAGGGATGAAAAGGGAGAGGGAGGAGGTTGAAGAGGGGGAGAGGGGGACAGATGAAGGGAAGGGAGAGAAAGAAGGAAGAAGGAAGGTTTTACTCAAGGGAGGAGGGCAGCTATCAACACATTTATGGATGAAGAAACAAGGATTAATATTAGACAATAGCAATTGAAAGCTTAATTCCACTTGTATTAAGGATTCACATGGGACTCTCTATCAATGTGAGGCAAGGGGCGGGTGGTGGGGTGGGGGTTGGTGGGGGGCGGGGGGCAGGGTGGTGGGGCGGGTGGTGGGGCAGGGGGTAGGGGGGCAAGGGTTGGTTGGCAGGGGGCGGGGGCAGGGGGGAGTTATTTTGGGCGATTATTGTTTTATGAGAAATATATGTGATTGTAGGAGTGATGAATGGAGGCGGACAATAATAGGGCAATAGCGTGACAATGGCGGATTCACATGAGGAGGGTTCTGCTGGGGAGAGGAGGAGAGAGGGGAGAGGGAAGAGGAGAGGTGGAGAGAGAGGAGAGAGGAACGAGAGGAGAGAGAGGGGAGAGAGGAGAGAGAGGAGAGAGAGGAGAGAGAGGAGAGAGAGAGGAGAGAGAGGAGAGAGAGCGGGGAGAGAGGAGAGAGAGAGAGGAGAGAGCGGGGAGAGAAAGGAGAAAGAGAAGGAGAGAGGGAGAGACAAGAGAGGGGACAAGGAGAAAGGGAAGGAGAAGAGAGTGGAGAAGGAGAGAAGGAGGAGAGAAGAGGACAGAGAAAGGAGAAAGAGAGAGGAGAGGAGCGAGTGGTGGGAGAGAAAGCTGACAGTGCAGAACAAGAGGAGAGTGGGAGGGAAGAGGACTAGGGGGGATGAGGGGTTGTTAGGACGAGTGAATAGAAGACTAGTGAGGAGAGGGAGTAGATGAGGAGGGGGGGGGGGGGCAGGTGTATGAGGAGGATTGAGCGGCAGTGATTGAGTGGTCAGGCGATGCGATAATAGCGTCTCATGTAAGGTTCAGATTAACCTGGAGTAGGGGGGTCACTCCAGGGTGGGGGCAGGCATCAAACAACAAAGGTTTAAGCTATGGGATAAAGGGCAGATTAAGGTAGCAACAGATGGGCACATAGAGTAGGAAAGGATTAAGTATGAAATGATTAACAATAGCAAACAAAACCATGCCAAATTTGGTCATATTAAGACTTATAGGACTGAATATGGCGCTTCTCTCTAGGGTGCAATAGGAGGTAGCAATAGCGCAACCATGACGTGCGTCGACGATAATATACGCATTTCCACCGGCATACGCACCAGGCGCCTCCTTTTGTTAATGCTTTCATGGTGATCAACGTTTTAATCAGACATTAAGCAAAGTTCCTTTAGCCTGTCTAGCATAATCAGGGCATGTAAATTCCAAACTCTGTAGAAATGTATTAACTCCAATGACAGTAGCAAGCAACTTTGCGCCATGTTGTGTACTTCTTAGCAACGGAACTGGAAGTGTATGTGCCGAAAGCACCGCGTCGGAGATAGATTTTTATAACACCCGGTCTTGGAAGTGACATATAATTTATCAATTTTCTGCTGCTGAACTTCATCTTTATACAAGAATTCCAAGTCAAATCAGTGAAGCAAAATGGCTGCATATGAGCGATAATAAGGGAAGTATTAAAGGGAAGTAGCTCGGCCAGTACCCAGAATATAAATGTGGACTTTTATGAAGCCCTGCAGCAAAATCAAGCAGACAAAATCCTCCAAATCTCGGCCAAATACCTTATAGATGCGTTAGAAGATAACGGAATAAAAAGGAGAAAATCATAATTATGTACCTAAGATACCAGTTGATAATGATAATATTATGTAGGCCTATACTATGTGATAATAACCACTTATGGGACCGAGTTCGGAGCGGGCAGGAAAAGTAGAACGAGTTTGGAGGCTGAAGTGTTGGAGGTTGAAGGCTGAGTGTTGTATCACTCTGCCGGAAAACGAGTTCTACATTTCCCTTGCCTGCATAGAACGAGTATCATTAGTGTATTATGTGCCTTCTTCTTCCTTTAGATGTGATGTCATAAAACAAGTCCCATCGATAAAGCACTAGTTCTATATCAGTTCACAGATATGGAACTCCCTGTTATAGAATGCTCAGACACTAATTGTAATTGTAACACTAGTGAAATATTTACAACTTATATCACGCTAGCTCAGCCCAGCACATATTTAATACAAATATCTTATTTTAACCATTTATGTAGCACACTTTCCTCTAGTTTCTGAAACTTTTAAAGCATTCTTAGAAACTCTGGCTCCTTCAACCAATGTGTAAGTTAACACGATCTATGGAGAATGAATTGTTGGACTTGGTTAAGGTGTGAGTGCCTCCAGACTCCCTCCCCGAGCCCCTCACACATCTCTACCCCGGCTCTTATTCCACCTCAAACAATTAGAAGTCGAACCAGGCACCCCCCAAATGACCATATGTTCATTTATCGACCATCTGCATCGATCTGTGCTCCTATTGCAGGCAGTTACCATGGCAACACTCCCATAAGTACAACAATAAATTACACGACTAGATATTACCCTGCAACACGTGACCGGAAGTGAGGGGGAAAGGACCTTAGCCTCAGCCCTACAGCTGGTAATGACCTCTACATTTAGAAATATTTAATTATATCTATTTATACTTTATAGTTATGTTAATTATATCCATTAACATTATATGTTTGTGTATGGGATTCATGATGTTTTAGGCCAGTTATTGAACATTCGATTTTGATTTGATTTGAAAACGCTTTTATTTCTCATTAGCAGGTATATCTTCTGGTTGGACACCATGTTTTCGTCAGTATCCTGTATTACATTTACCATTGTTATTTTTAATATAATATACAATTCTTACATTATCTCATACATACATGTATATACAGAGTGATTTCAATCTAGATTTCATGATGATAAATGTGAAACAATTGTAGCATGGAACATCGGACATTGGACAGTGGTAAGGTCTCTCAGTTCATTGATGACATTCCATCAGGTGTACAAGTTGTGGACAGTGGTCAGCCGAGGTTCATATATCATAGATTACATGACCTACATATTTTTTTAAAATACATTCTATTGACAAAGTTTTACAAAGTGATAGTTCTCATTTATCTAGATTAGAGAACGTGGTAATTGGGAATTTGGGAAAATCATGCTGAATATATTTATATAATATATCTAGTGTTATAATATAGTTGTATGCCTTGGTGTATGTAGTGTAGGGCTATGTGGAGGTAGAGTTAGGTTTGGAGCCAGCAGGTTGGACTATGGAGCAACTCAAGGGTCACATTGGACTCAGAGCTAGAGTCTACGACTCCTGTATATGACAATAGCAACAGTTGGGGGTAGAACTGGCTGAAGGGTGATCAGGAGAGAGGAGGAGTGAGGAGGACAGAGAGTGGGGAGAGGAGAGAGAGAGGGAAGAGAGAGAGGGAGGGAGAGAGAGGGAAGAGAGAGAGGAGAGAGAGGAGAGAGAGGAGAGAGAGGAGAGAGAGGAGAGAGAGGAGAGAGAGGAGAGAGAGGAGGGAGGAGAGAGAGGAGAGAGAGGAGAGAGGGAGGGAGGGAGAGAGAGGGGAGAGAGGAGAGAGAGAGGGAGGGAGAGAGAGGGGAGAGAGGAGAGAGAGGAGAGAGAGGAGGGAGGAGAGAGAGGGGAGAGAGGAGAGAGAGAGGGAGGGAGAGAGAGGGGAGAGAGGAGAGAGAGGAGAGAGAGGAGAGAGAGGAGGGAGGAGAGAGAGGGGAGAGAGGAGAGAGAGAGGGAGGGAGAGAGAGGGGAGAGAGAGGGAGGAGAGAGGGGGAGAGAGGAGAGAGAGGGGAATAGCGAGTGAGAAGGAAGGTGGGGATAGAG
>OW804099.1:4534638-4570489 GCA_942159475.1 Sthenelais limicola | reverse complement strand
AGGGAGCCACATGGGCAGTAACTAAAAGACAGATGCACCCGTACTCACTATAATAAAAACTTCTTTTCTACGTAGGGGGGGGGGGGTTGCGGCCTGTTCGTGGCGGGTGTGGCCCCTCTTCTTTCTTCGTTCTTCCCATATTTAGCTTAAAATTTAGTACGTACATTGTTAAATTACATTATTATTTTCATTTTCTTTACTCCCGTATGCACTGAAACACATTAGACACGAGATGGCGCCCCACACCACGGTTGCACTATAAGCCGCATTTTAGGCAAATGCCGCATTTTAGGCAAATGCCGCATTTTACCGAAAAAACTCGCATTTTACACCGCATGTTATACTTTTTTGTGTATTGTATCAATTTGGGGGGGGGGGCAGGGAGTGTGTGTGTGGGGGGGGGGGCGAGGGAGTGGGGGTCGGAGGGAGTGGGGGGGGGGGGCGGGAATTTTTTTTTCATTCTAGGCTTGGGCTATGTATTCTATCATTATCAATTTGGGGTGGAGGCGGGAGGTGGTGGGGGGGGGGGGGGGGCGCCGGGAATTTTTTTTTCATTCTAGGCCTACACCTGGGCTATGTATTCTGTTTCATCAAAATGGTATTTACATTAAATATGTATTGAGACGAAATACATCGATATTTAGGGGGCTGTGTACCCTGTCACATCACATCAGATAATTTTATAAATTCATATCGCCCAAATTTAAAAAACTATGATATAAATTGCCACTGGGGACCTTGAGACATATTTGGGCAACTAAGACCACATTAAATAAAATGATCCATTATAACGTTTAGCTCAATTATTTTATTTGAACAATACTACATAGATCTAGATACAATTCCGACAGACAATTCACAGATTTATTCAGGCAAGATATATATTTTACCATAATTATTAGATTTCAGCACACTGGTACGCCTTTATGATAGTGAATGATAATAACCAACTGATCGTTATAACACCATCTGTGCATATGTAGTGGATATGAGGATCAGCGCAAGTCTAGTATAGCTTGCTGTTGTTTTAACTCTTATATAACCGGGTCGGCCTTCAAGGTCAAGGTTGGAGCTCCGCTCGCTCAGCCTTTCAAGCCTTTCGGATCTGTTCCGTTTTTACCTTGAATGAAATGTAAGCTTTACCCTAGTTACAGATTACCTTTCATCTTTCTGCATTGACCAGAATACGTACTGTATTGCATAACTGTGATGTATTGTGTGTCTCCTGTATCACTTATTCCTGTACGAAGAACATCTTGCCATTTACTTGTACACACCTTGTTATTGTACGGATTGTATTTGTGACTATTCCGGAAATCCTTTCCGTCAGATGTCTTGGTAAGCCCGGCTGACCATGTACCTTGTGATTGCACTGCGGGGGAAATAAAGCTACGGAAACAGAGATCGTTGTCCATGTTTTACTTTCCCTTAGTCGAGAGGAGAATCGAACCTGGGTTGTCTAAGTAATAGCACGAAGGTTATCGCGGGCTGGATAACTAGTGTCACCATTTACTGATAAACTACCTGTAGGAGAGCCTACAGCCCCGGATTGGTAATCAAGATATCCGGGGGTTCACTACAATTGGTGCCGTGACCAGTTCTCGACCTCAGTGCTTTCAGTCCGTTGGTTGTCCCAAATTTCTTCCCGGAAGAAATTGAGACTGCGGTGGCAGTCCGTGACGTCTACGAAAGATGTCGTATTCTGATTCTGCGGCGCAGACGGAAGGAGGTCGTTATGGAACGAAATCGAGGAGACAAGATTTCGTGGGTAGAGACCCGGGGTCGGCAACCCCGAGAAGTCTCCCCGCGGATTTCGAGTCACCTTCCTCTGACCGTGGTGCCAGAGGCGGAGCGAGACCAAAATATTCCGGAGGGAATTTCGCGCAGTGGAGAGACCCGCCGAACTACACGGAAGTTTCTGACCTTCGTGAGAAATTCCGGCAGTCGATCGCGGAAGAGCTCCAAACCCAAGTCCGCGAGCTGATGGATGAGAATTTTGAGCTCCGTAAGAGAATAAATACGGAATCCGTGGACAATGGTCCGGACGGGCGTTTACTTGAAGATCATGTAAAGCCCTCCCTAGAGACGGGGACCCCGCAGAGACGTGAGATGACAGCTCTGGAGTCGGAGTTGCTTGAGATGATCCAGGGGATTGGGAAGCAGAATCCTACCAGAGGTCCCGTGACATCCACGTTTATGGACCAAAAACCGGCTAGTGAGCCTACTACAAATGATCCGTCGATTGTGTCCAATCAGGGCGGAAGAGACCGAGATCACCGCGGTGTGACGTTCTCTCGGCATACGATGATGACATCATCTCCGAGGCGAACACGTAAAAGACATGATGACTCTCAGTGGAGAGAACCTGATCGCAAACGACAGGGAAATCATGGCAGAGAGCATGGCCGAGGGAATAGTCCTTCTCGTCATATAAGTCCTGCCGGAGGGCATGCGCGTTCGGCGTATGTTACCGCATCCCCGTTGTTTCCGCAGAGGCGTTCTCAGGGGGACTCGGACAGTTCTGACGAGGATCGACGACAGAGGTCGCCTTCCCATAGATCCCGTAGAACCAACCGGTCCCTGGTCCCTGGTCTTGAGTATGACGGACCAGAGGAATCTGATGAGGAGTTCACGTTTGTTCACCGTGAGGAAGTTGAGAATCACCCGCCGAAGGTCCCGCCGGTGAAGATGTGGGATGGCAAAACCGCGTGGCGGACCTACCTCATGGAGGTAAAGGTGATCGCTGAGTCGCACAATTGGACATCTGCTCAGTTGCTTCGACAATTGAGGTGCGGCACACGCAAACAGCTGGCAGAAATGGGTGACCTGCCAGTGGACGTCAATCTCCGGCAGTTCGTTGAGCACATGGATGCGAACTACGGAGAAAGGTCCAAGTTCCGGTTGCAGGCTGAGTTCTACAACTGTAGACAGACCCCAGGACAAGCCGTTCGCTTGTTCGCCAATGAGGTGGCACGGAAGGGCCGAAAGTCGTTCGGTCGCATGGACAACACATTGAGAGCTGTGTCCCTGCGCATTTTTTTGCAAGGGGTCACAAACGCTGAGATGTCCGCGTGGGTGCGTCTAAAGCAACCACGGGACTTGCAAAGCGCTGTAGATTGGGCGGAGGTATGGGAATCTTGTCAATTGGATTCTCGCTCAGTTACGACCATCAATGCAGCGGAGGCTGCCCTGGTTGTTCCGGAGATCCCTGCACCCAATAGCAGACCTTCGCGAAGAGCATCGCGGAGAGCGATTGTCCAGGCCACAAGCGCAGCGAGTGCTTCAGATTCGTCAGAAGATGGTCTGCAAGCCGCTGTGATCCAGGTCTTGCAAACTTGGAAGGGCGGACAGGGACGCAACGGGAGCGGAAGGACTTCCGGTAGTACTTCTCATTGGAGAGGGAAATCGGAGAGGCCCCGCGGAAGGTGCTATGCTTGCGGACAGGAAGGGCATTACATCGCCAACTGTCCCAAGAAAGCAAAGAAGGGAGATTCCGAACTCAAGGCGATTACCGACGGGAAAACCTCTGAGTCGGAAAACTCCAACCGGACCGCATAGAGCGCGAAGTGCGATCCGGGGAGTCGATGGCGCCCCGCAGTACTACAATTCGTGTGGTATCTGCACAACACGCGGAAGATGGGAGTGAGGCTCTGACGCCCGTGTGTAGGGAAGCGGGTAGAGTAATACAAGATAGCTGCCCGTTACCGAAAACGGATACTAGTTGGTCGTCTGATGAGACTACTCATCCAGGGATCGGAGTTGATCCAGTGGATAGTTTTGCAGATAGCGATCCTGACGTGCTATGGGGTCGTGCAGAACTCCGAGCTGTTGTCGGTCAAGTGTTAGTCGTGGAGGAAGGTCCCGACAACCTTGCCGTCGTTCAGCAGGTTTCCGGTGATGAGCAGAGAACGCTGAAGATCCGTGATGCATGCATTGCGGAGAGATGGTACGCGACTGTATCTGTGAACGGAGATATCGGTGAATTTCTGTGGGATCAGGGTGCGACGACTAGCCTTGTGACAAAGAGATTCTACGATTCCCTGCATCAACAGCCGCCGATGGCTCCGTCCCGGCTGGCGTGCATGATGGGAGGTGGTTCGCAGATAACTGTTCACGGATGTGCCTTGATTCCCGTGACGTTAGGGAAACGGACGTATGTAGTGTCCGATCGACGGCCTTAAGCGACTATGAGACTTAATCTATCGAATAAAGACAACGACAACAACAGGATCTAATGGACCTCGCCAGCTTCTCTCTTTATATACTTCTGTTCCTCACCCGGGCTGCTCTCACGAGAACAACAACAATACAATACGTCATATCGAATAATCAATACATAGGTGTGCATACACAATGGGTGTATAAGGAAGGAATAACAGTAAATATATGGAACAAGCAGTATCACACAGCAATAAAAAAGTTAAAATACAGACCACCGAAATACAACGACCTCTATCGGTCAAAACCCACCACAACCGCGACCAGCGCGGCTACTCTAGACTTACTTAGCGGGACTGGTACAACAGCCGCGTAGCCCCGGCTCTGGTTTAACAAATGTCAATCCAGAGCCGCGCACCACAATGCCCCTCCCCTTTTATTGTTAGGAGGGCACAACCGCTTTAGACCTTACATAAGAGTCTATACCATAAGGTTTACAAGTATGTTTAACGCAAGCAACAATAGTAGGTAAATTTGACACTCAAACAATATAAAAATCATCACAGAGTAAAAATATGATAACACAGGAATCCATACCGGTTTGTAGAATACACGAACAACGCTGAAGTAAAAACACACAAGGAATTCTATCGCAGTGTGAAGAAATATCCACTCCAGTCCATATGAAAGTTTTAGTCCGTATGTAAAAGTATTCACAGAGTTTCCAACCGCAAGGTATTGTCCGCAGGTTGGTAAACGTAGCACAAATGTCCGGTAACATCCTAGTTTAGTCCGTTTGAGGCACAAGTTGGTAGGTCTTGATAATAGTCTTTTGCTGGTGTTCGAGGTAAAATCCAACGTCCAAGTCCAAGCTGGTTACATTCCGACCAAGGTGACTGGTAGAAAGGTCATCCCGGGTCATGTCCATCAAGTCTGGTCATCTCAGCTGGGCTATCCACTACCGCATACGGCTCGAGTTCATCACATCTCAAGTATCAAAAATGAACAACAAACCTCCAAGGCAGATTCCAAGGCGAAATTTTAAACCGTCGGGTAAGCATCATCAGGGTCTCCCTTCAGCAATTCCTCCTCATACGCAGGATCAATTTCCATGTTTCTATCTTCCTCATCAACACCCCGTTCCCAGGTATCGCTACCATGGGGAGAACCAGAAATATCCTGCTTCTCATTACCAACAGAGATAGTACCCGGGTCTGACTGCGTTTCTTGACTCGTGACTTCCTTGGTCGGTGTGGGTTGGTCTTCTCCCGAACCAAAAGTCATAGCCCTAGCAATCATATCGCCAATTTTTCTCACCGGGGAGGAGAAAAGAGGAGTCACGGTTGACAGTTGAACTGACCCCTTCTCCTCAATACCCACGGGAGTCACACCAACAAATCCTGGCGGAGCAATGAGAGCGCCACTCGTATCCAAAATACCAGCGGCTGACTGACCATGAACACGAGCGGGAGAGCCCTGTATAGACGGGTTTCCCCCTAACTGCCGCTGCACTCCACCGAACTGGGTCAGAGGCGCAAAGCCCTGCATTAAATAAGGACTATATGAAGGCAAGGACAATTGAGACTGCTGCATATGCTGGCTTTGCTGTTGTTGCAAAGTTTGCTGCAACTGCCGTTCTTGCTGCAACTGTTGCTGTTGCAACTGCTGCTGCTGCAACTGCTGCTGTTGCAAATGCTGTTGTTGTTGCAGAGACTGTTGCAACATATGCTGTTGTAATGGCGATTGAGCAGGCAACTGTACAGTAGTCTGACTCCACCTAGCACCACAACGTTGCGGAGATACTAAATCAATTGATGGGTTCATCACTGACTTCCAAGTATCACCACAAGGTCCTTCCAAAATCTCCTTAACAATAATCGGCTTAACAGGAGTCACAGCCGGAGCAGCTGGCAATCTCTGCAAAGTCAATTTCTGTAGAGGTGGGTGAGGTTGCACAACAACTCGCTGCGGCCGAGGCGAAACTTTCAACACTCCCTCAGCAGGCGGTTGTGTCTGCCTTCTCTGTGGAGAAGCAGGCAAAGGCAACTTCGCCAGAGAAGCGGTATGTTGCTGCAACAAATCCGACATAATCTTTGCCAGATCCGATTTCCTCACCACATCAGAGTCAACCGCTTCCTCCTTCTTCTCAGTCTTTTTCCTTTTCATCTCCGGTTCACCAGACTCATAAGCAGAGAGCTGACACTTCAAATCTAGAATTGTTTCCCTAGAAAGATGATCCTCCTGCTTATAATACTCCAACTGCCTGGTTAAATCAACGATCCTAGCCCGCATAGCCGGGATCTCTGCCGCAGCTGCTCTCACCTCGCTGATATCAATCATAGGGGTTAAAGCAACTTGTACGGCTAGCTTCACAGCGTCTAAGGACCGAGTGACAGCTTGGTTGATACCAATTGAAGCATCGGACAAAGTTCTATCAATATCTGTGGCGGCAGAACACAAAGTCTCATCTGTAGGCAAATAAGGAAGCACAGAAGCTGAAGCAACAGAAGCTGAAGCAACCGGCCTAGCACTTCCCTGATTTGTATTCATCATATTGACAGGCAACTCTCCATGAGCAACCACCCGCCTATCAGTTGCTTCATCACCAGGAGCACCAGCGGCAGCCGCAGGCATATTCAATGCAGCCACGCTTGACGTATCCTTCGGGCGAGCACCAGTCAACACGGCAGCAATAGTCGCTTGAGAAGGGCCTTTAGCAGTCCAAGCATTCTTAGCAGGCAGAGGAGCATCAGCGAAATTTTTATTCACTGTCCTCCTAGCCTCAGTAGCACTATGCCGGGCCTCGGCTAGAGCTCGATGGCGGCCGATGGTCATAACACGATCAAGATCGTATCTGCCCATCCGCGCAAATCTCACACAGCCGAGGTTAGCCGCTTCCTGCTCCACCACTCTGTAGCTGGACGTCCACTCCCGCGATCTTTCAGGTCCATTTCTATGTCCACTAGGACCCTTCATCAAATGTTTAATCAAATCTGATCGTCTGTCTAACCTTACTCCACACGAATGAGCATGTGGGCAAGTAAGGAGTTGCACAGCTGGGCAGTGCTCCTCACACAAATGTCGATAAAATCGTTCTTTGGTGCGATAGATTTTAATCCCACAAGGATTAATTTCCTCGCCCAAATAACGACACCAAGTGAATGGACACCTATACCCTGGTTTCCATAGCAAGGGGGCGCCATTCAGCTTATCCATTACCAATTCAATAATCTGCTTATGTCCATTAGCTTTCCCAGTACGAGATTTCAAGTAGTGAAATTTATCCTCGTACCGAGGCATTATTGGAGCTTCCGTCCAATAATCTCCCAACACCTCATCTTCATCATCCGATTCTGGAGCAGTGGTAACTCCATCATTCTTCTTGGGGACAATATTAGCCATATTGGTTGGAGTCAACTCAATTCCCTCAAGCCTATCTTTCAACCACCAACGAGCTTGGTTTCGCACGGGAATAGAGGGGTCAGTCATCTTCTTAGCCGCACCCTTCCAACCTGGCTTTGACAACGCCTTCACAACATCCTCTACCGTGTTTAGGCCGGGACCACCTGTGTGACTGGAACGCGCCTGGTCACCACCATCCACGGAGGAGCCTCGCGAACTACTGCTCGCATTCCTCTGCCTATCACGGGTCTTGCGGGTGTCCTTAGGCGCACCCTTAGGAGAACTAAATTCTTTCTTCTTCAATTTCGATTTACCACTGTCAGATTTTGCACTATCTGACACGGCACCAGAGTCTTTATTCTTTTCGGTCTTCTCATCCAATTTCTTGTCTGCCTTAACATCCGATTTCTTGTCTGCCTTAACATCCGATTTCTTGTCCTTCCTCTTAGGTTTAGGCAAAGAAGCGGCTGTGGTAGTTTCCTCACCATCACTATCCCCCGCCTCGGCGGCTTTGGAAGCAGAAGCAGTAGCCTTGACATGCTTAACTTTCCTCCGCGACCTAAGCTTAGGAATTTGCCAATCAGCCACAGCCTTGCGCTCCTTCGCCTTCTCCAACTCCATTCTCTTTTTCTCAATCTTCTCATAATCTGCTTTTATCTCAGCCTCCATTTCTTCAGCCCAACTTGCACTAGGCGGCTCCTCTAGCGAGACAGATTCAGCGACCACAGGCGCAGCGTCTTCGGCTGTGGGCTGACTCCCGCTAGCTGCTACATCATCACCAACCACCGCCTCCTTCTGCTGATTATCGCCCGGAGGCGACTCAACGTCCATGGCCGACTCCTCCTTGTCAGACATCCTATCTGCTTGAGAACTCCAGATGGAGTTTCAAGGTTAGGGACACAGACAAAATACAAACTCTGCCAACCAACTCAACAACAACCTAGGAATACAATGATTTATCGGGGGGATAAGCCAAGCAAACCAAGTCACATACAACTGGATAGTGAAACACGTGTGTTGTGTTCACTGCCCGAGCGTACTCTGCAGACGGACGCTCTTGCCAGCTCTCGTGACCTAGTCTCGCGACACCTCCGCCAATCGGAGGACTTTCTTCCCTCTAAATATAGCATCATAAACCTGTTGCCGAGCCGTTCACGCCAGAGTACACACGGCCTGGATACCGCTGCCTGCCTGCTCACTATAGCAAGCATACACACAGTATCAGGGACCTGAACTCCCGAGCAAAGTCCAACACTCTTCCACTTGCAGTAACCAATACCATTAGAAAAGAAAATCAAGCAGTCTCTCTCTACTTTCCGTGGGGTGTATTGCTTCGGCCCAATCACATTTCCCAGTAGGTGTCAGGACAATGAGAGGCTACATGCCCTGCCAGTCGATTACATTTTCCAAATCAATTCAATTACTGAACCACGTACAGTAATTATGATGTTTTTTTTATTAAATAACTCCCACACACGGAGTAGCTTCACCCCCGCCATGCTCGTGTAAGACATTATTAAACCAGTACTTCTCGTTGTGTCATTTTTTTTTTTCCTTGCACCTTTCACCCAATTTTTTCACTCATAGCCTAATCGGTCAGGTGCTTGCCTATGACGCCTAGGCCGCTCCTCTAAGTAACCTGATCGCAACAAACCATCCATAGTCTTGGCTAGTGGTGAACCTTCTACCTTTTCCTCAGAATCTGAATCACTGGAACTCTCAGACACCACAGCCGCTGTGCCACCTTCCAGCTTCGTTCCCAGGCCCGGCGGCTGGTCAGACAACAAAGCTGGCTTATTGGGCGGACGGCCGCGCCTTTTCACATGTCTAACTATATTAGCTGCAGGTAACACGGCAGGAGCATGCCGCCCGGGTATGACACGACCTTGAGGAGTAATCTTCAAGTAGTCTTTACCCGCTACCTGCTGCTTCTGATACTCAGATGCTCTATGCAAGTTAGTAACCTGCACCGGAGTCCCATCTGCATCAAAAGCCAATTTTAGTAAATCTCCATTCCATCTGAGAACTCCCTCCTCAGTCCTGAGTTCATAGGTAGAACCCTGCACACGACGTATGACTTCAAAAGGACCATCCCATTTAGGGCCATATTTCTTCTGAGCCATAGGCGTCGCATACCTCCATACGACATCTCCAGATTTGAAAACCTTGGGTCTCGCCCGCCTATCAAAATATCGTTTCTGATAAACGGCTGAATGCCCCAAACGCTCCCTAACAAATCTATGTCCTTTCAGCAATAGCGTTTTAATCTCCTCCACAAAGACACTGCGACAAGGGAAATCAACGTCCCCAGTCAGAGTACCATATATAATGTCAGCCGGGACTGTTAATTCTGTACCGAACACCACCAAATTTGGCGTGCACATAGTACTCTTATGCACCGCTCCTCTATAAGCATGTGCAATACAGGGCACCAACAAATCCCAATTCAAATCCTCAAATTGTGTCAAACATGACAATTGCTCAACCAAAACACGATTCCAACGTTCTACCTGCCCATTTGCCTGGGGTCTATAGGGAAGGGACATCAATTGCTCTATGTCAAGCAAGAGTAATAACTCCTTTAAAAGAGCTGAACGAAATTCTGGCGCTCCATCAGTCTGGAGGGAGACCGGTGGGCCGTACCTTAGCACCCACTCAGTAAACAAGGCCATCGCACAGGTAGCGGCTGTGTGATCGGGAAGCGGGTAAGCCTCAGCCCATTTAGAAAAATAATCTGTGACAACCATCACACAACTATTTCCCCTAGGGGTTCTCCTAAATGGACCAATGATATCCAAAGCAATGCGGCTCCAGCGCACACCATGGATTTCCTTCTTCAACGGGGTTATACCTTTTCCACCCCTACTCTTACAAGAAGCGCAAACTTCACAGCCGCGTACCCAATCGGCGATATCCCTCTTCATCCGGGGCCAAACAAACTTTTGTCTTGCCGCCTGATAAGTTTTGAACTCGCCAAAGTGAGCTGCAAGCTTACTCCCGTGCAAAGTACGGAATAACTCCTTCCTCAGAGCTAGAGGTACCAGTACACGTGTATACACAACTCCGTTGTCGCTTTCCCAATCCATACACAGCAATTCTTTTTCCACTTTTAAAAATTCTATTTTACTCACATAGTAACAGAACTCTCCCCCCTCAGCCAACAAAGCTTTATTGTCTGGCTTCTGAGTAAGGCCCTGTACTATTGATTTGATTCTGGTGAGAACATCATCTTCTTCTTGCGCCACCTTCAGCCGATCACCCGCCAATGTTGAAAATATATGGTAGTCCACAGTCATTGTAGCTACTACGGCGTCATGTGCACCACAATCCAGACAATCTTCTCTGGGACATCTTCTCACCGGCAGCCGCGAAAGCGCGTCCGCATTTATGTGTTTGCGGCCCGGCCTATGAACAATCTGATCTTCCCGCAATCCATAATGCTGCAAAGTGGTTAACCACCTTGCTAGCATACCAGAAGGGTCTCTAAAGTTCATTAACCAGCGCAACGAAGCATGATCAGTTCTCAACATAAAGTCATGTTGCCCTATTATATAATGTTGAAACTTAGATAAATAAGTCAAAACAGCTAGCAACTCTCTTTTTGTAGCACAGTAATTCTGTTGGGCCTTAGTCAACGTATTACTGGCATAACTCAAAACCACCTCTCTCGAATTCTGCATCTGGGAGAGGACTCCAGACATACCGAATCCACTCGCGTCAGTATCCAGAATGATAGTTCCAGACGGCTGTGGGTAGCCTAATACAGGAGGAGATGTCAATAAATCTTTCAGGTCTGCAAAGGCCTTATGACAATTATCATCAAAGGTCACACGCCGATTATTCTTCAGCTCCGCGCCGGCTACCAATGCTTGAATAGGAGCGGCAACCTCTGAGAAATTGGGCATAAATTCTCTATAATATGAAGCGAAACCCAGAAACTGACGGACCTGCTTAATAGTAGTCGGAACCGGCCAAGAATGGACTTTCTCCAACTTATCCGGATCCGCGCGGACTCCATCTTGCGAAACAATTCTCCCCAAATACTTCACATTCAGTTTGAAAAATTCACATTTCTTCGGTTTAAGCTTCAACCCATAATCGGCTAGTCTCTGCAAGACTTTTTCCGTATTTAACAATGCTTCATCAAAACTGGAGCCAAAGATGATTACATCGTCCAAATAAACAAGACAGCATTTCCACCTCAATCCAGCCAACATTTGTTCCATCATACGCTCAAATGTGGCAGGCGCATTGCATAGTCCAAAACTCATAACCTTGAATTGGAACAGGCCCATAGTCGAGACAAAAGCCGTCTTCTCCTTACTAGCTTCGTCCATGGCAATTTGCCAGTAACCGCTCTCTAAATCCAAAGTTATAAACCATAAGTTACCACCCAATGCCTCAATGCTTTCATCTATTCTAGGGAGAGGGAAAGAATCCTTCTTTGTGACCGCATTGACTGGACGATAGTCAACACAAAACCTGTCAGTGCCGTCACTTTTCTTCACAATCACAACCGCAGATCCCCAGGGGCTATTACTAGGTTCTATAACACCTTTATCGAGCATGTCTTGAATCTGTTTCTCAGCAGCTTCTCGACGCGCGCGCGGCAGGCGTCTATACACACTTTTAATTGGCACAGCATCACCTGTGTCAACCACATGACGCACTTTGTTAGTGTGTCCCAGTGTTTCACCCGGCAACCTGAAGCAATGTTTATACTGCCAAAGCAGATTCCTTAGTCTAATTATGTCCTCCGCCTTAGACAAATCAGACCCTCTTACCAATTTCGCTAGTGGGCATTCATCCACTGGCGGCATTGGAACCTCCGGTTCCAACATCTCCACATCAACAATAGGAGAATTATCATTCAAGAAATCTTCTCCCCTTGCTGTCTGCAGTTCGATCAGTACGGGAGAGCTAGTGGGATTGCATACAGACAGCGTGCAATTATATCGGTCGCCAGCAACCAATAAACTCCCTGCAACATAACATCCCAACTCCGGCTCATCTGGTTCAAAGAACATGTCCTCATTCGGGGACATTGGGCCAATGCCACTACAAATAGTGGAGAAAGCGTCTATGAAAATACTCTCACAGTTGCTCCTTGTCATAGGCCCACTTTGCAATGCCCTGCACATTACCGAATGTTCACCTGCCTCGAGAGTGAATAAACCAGACCAGTCGGAATTACATTTATGGAGATAGATAAAATCCATCCCCAAGATACCAGCTTCTGCTCCAACCAAACCACTTACCACCAGGCAGTTGAGGGCATACCAAGCACCTCCCAACCCCAGCGCGAGTCGCACACACCCATGCGTCTTTAGATTATGACCAGTCCCAGCATAGCACGTCACTCCACATGGCATCAATGACGGCCTGACTGAGAGTTCATCATATACATGCCTTTTTACCAGCGTGCATTGTGCCCCCCAGTCAATAAGGAATTGACCAGTTACATTCACTAAAGTCACATCCGCATACATGCGCTCAGCCACAAGCGGACGATTGCGGTCTGAAACACAAATCTCAAAATCACGCAAGTCACACACCATCACCTTACTCACCACCCGGGCATCTTCCCCCCATTCAACTTTTAGAATTTGCCCAGGCATGCATACATACTCAGGATCTCCTTCATTCACCACCATCACTGAGCATGTGGCGCGCCCAATTGCGCCAATGCCGCTGCCCTCGTGCACTTCACCTCCTAGATCACCTTCTCCAAGGGCGTCCCCAGGCTGATCTAGGGGCACAAGAACATCGGATCCAATTGGTTTACTAGCCCGATTTATCGACAATGCGGTGTGTATGCTGTTTGTCGCGATCTCCTGTTCACCGCCTAAGAAGATCCGACCTTGTTTAACAGCAGAGCCAACTGTTCCTTAATTGCCGCAGCCTGAGCTGTAAAGTCATCAAAAGACTTAACATGTGTTTTTTGTTTAACACAATCCGCCCACATGTGTCCTTCCTGCTGACAATAGTAGCATTTCCGAGGCATACCAGGTCTTCTCCTATAATTTCCTTCAGAAGAACCCTTTCTACCCCCCTCACCCGACTCGGCAGGTGGTGGTGGTGGTAAAGCCTCCAGTTGCGGTTTTGGCCTTTTCTGCCACGCCCGAAAAGCTTGAAACTCTGCCATTTCTCTATCATCCCATTCTCGTTCCGATTTGGTCACAGTAGTTACCGTTGACACACCCGCCCCGCTTTTAATCGAGTGTAAATGCGAAGACGTGTGTGAAACTTCACTGGTTCCAAATACATCCCTATATCTAGTAGCGGCTGCCGCAGCCGAAACTATATCGGTCGGCTCCTGCATTGCAACATATTGCGACATGCCTTTATCCACCAGCCCATCAAGAAATGTTTTTACCGCCATATCATGCAACGTGCCATCCCATTCACCGAAAGCATGTACTGCCTTCAAACTTAAGTTCTGGCTGAAAGCAGCCGGACTCTGCCCAGGATCTTGCCTGCATTCGAAAAATTCCCGCTTTCGCGTCTTATCAGACTTTTCAGCCTGATAATCATATTCGAGCATCTGTAGCAGCTGATCGACTGAAAAATCATCCGGCTCCAGCATCATAGCCTGCGGCAGCTGTTTACCTACCCCGGTTAGCAGTTGTATTTTATAAGTCTCATCATCCCAATTATTTGAACGTGCTATCATTACTGTGCGTCTTTGATAGTCACGCCAATCCTCCCGACCATCCCATTCAGGGAAGTTCACAGTTCTAGGGTTGCGAATTGGCTTAGTTGGTTTGAACTTAGGCATGCCAAATGCAGGTCCCTTACCTTCAGGTAAGTAACCCGCGGCTGGATCTACTGACCGCCTAACTCCACTCATATTGGCCGGCAATGATCGCCTTACCGCACCCTTAATTCCATAACCGACTGGACTAGGACTAGAAGGGCGCAAACCACGCGCAGCTTCTAAAGCACTCCTCCTGTCACCTTTAAACGCCCGCCCGCCAGTTGGTGCGTCCGGCATGACCGACGTATAATGTGGTGGATATGATGCTACATTATCTGGACTTCCTTTCCTTTGATCAAAGTCAGGTAAATCATTCATGATTCGGGTGTATGATTCATTAGTTATACCACCCGGATTCTCATAAATAGGAGTGCTAACCTTTTCCACCTCGTCAGCAAAAGCAATACCCCTAGCCCTGTTCTGTGGGACTTGAAAGTCAAAGCGGCTATTCAATTCTTCCAAATTCACTCTCATACGCTCATTATTCTTACGTTCCCAAGCGCGCTTAGCCTCTAGTGAAGTCAATTTCTCACTTTGATCTTTCACTACAGATCTTAAACGAGCTTCTTCCTTTCTAGCCAAATTCAATTCCGATTCAGTATAAGCCGCTTTCTCCAGGGCCTCTTTCCCCTTCCTTGCAGACTCCAATACCGAATCATTCATCAAATTCAAAGTACTCATTTGCGTAGAGATGAGTTTATCCATCCTATCATAGGTCATGCGCCTATTCCTAGTACGGTCCTGAGTCCATTCGGATTGCAACTGACCAATATCCGCATGAACCACTGGAGTCATGGGAGGCAATTTACCATGCAAAAACTCATCCTCATCCGAGCCAATATCCACAATCTCCGGTTTTTTCTTTAACGCACTACGAGGAAGCTTTGACAACTTCCTTCTCATGGTCACTTTCAAATCGGGCGGTTGTACATGTTCATCGCCGCTACTTGAATTAGCTTCTATGCTCGCTTTCACCCGCACATTAGCATCAACATGGGGTTCCAGCGATCGATTGAAATTCAGTTTTGACTGGGCCAACTGATTTTCCAAGTCCTGTATAGTCTGATTCGTTTGCTGCAGAAAATCATCCACAGCCATCAGGTCATCCGGTGCTCCAGTGGAGAGCCGGACATCTTTCCCCTTGTCACCCATCGGCACTCCTCGTTAGAGGCTACCGACGGCTGACACAGGTCTCACCCGTTAGCGAGCAAAAATCCAAAAATGGTCACGGCACCAAATTGTAGTGTCCGATCGACGGCCTTAAGCGACTATGAGACTTAATCTATCGAATAAAGACAACGACAACAACAGGATCTAATGGACCTCGCCAGCTTCTCTCTTTATATACTTCTGTTCCTCACCCGGGCTGCTCTCACGAGAACAACAACAATACAATACGTCATATCGAATAATCAATACATAGGTGTGCATACACAATGGGTGTATAAGGAAGGAATAACAGTAAATATATGGAACAAGCAGTATCACACAGCAATAAAAAAGTTAAAATACAGACCACCGAAATACAACGACCTCTATCGGTCAAAACCCACCACAACCGCGACCAGCGCGGCTACTCTAGACTTACTTAGCGGGACTGGTACAACAGCCGCGTAGCCCCGGCTCTGGTTTAACAAATGTCAATCCAGAGCCGCGCACCACACGTATATGATTACGTGTCTGGTAGTAACGGGTCTTACCGGCCCCGAATCCGGGATCCTAGCTCAGGATTTTGCTTTGTTGCACTCATGTAATATATACTGTTCAGGGAAGCTTGCGTTGAGCAATGGCGCTGATGCTGTGAAAATGCACCATTGGCGCGGATCTCGACCGTTGCGGATGAGTCCCTCTGTGAAAACGATCGAAGCTAAGGAGACTGAGGATGGGTATGAAGTAACACTCCGGGAAGCGGTGGTTATCCTTCCTCGATCAGTCACACTTGCTAAGATTGACGTTCGCAGGTGCTCTGACACATCAACAGGTTTGATGTTCGAGCCCGATCAGAGACTGCTGAAGGAATATTCACTGGGATGCCTTAACACTTATGTGACGGCGGATGAAAAAGCAGTGATAGCCTTCAGTAATCCGTCCGGAGAGTCCCTACGTCTAGAGACTGATGTGGTGGTCGGAAAAGTGAGTGAGGTGACGCTGCAATCGTCCCCTGCCACTTGTCCGGAGGGGGTAGATCCGGGGATTAGAAGAGCTATCATTAACTCGATACAGATGGTGGAGTTGCCGTCCGTAGTCGATGATGACCTGATTGCCCCTGACATTCCGGTGCCACCGAGTACGGAATGCCCGCTAGCGAAACTAGTGAGAGAGACGCACTTGACTGATCAGAGTGAAAAGTTGCAAGTTGCGGAGCTCCTGACTGAGTTCCGTGAGTGTTTCGCGTTACCTGGCGATGAGCCGGGCCACACTCACGTTGTCAGACATGTGATTGACACTGGTAATTCCAGACCTATAAAACTCTGCTATAGGCGGATTCCAGTGGCCAAGCGTGACCTAGCGGAGGCTGAGATCTGGCGGATGTACGAGCAGGGACGCATAGAGCATTCTAACAGTCCGTGGGGAGCACCCATCGTGATGGTTGGTAAAAAGGATGGCTCACAGCGTTTCTGTGTCGATTACCGCCAGTTAAATTCCGTGACTGTGAAGGATAGCTTCCCACTCCCTCGTATTGACGAATGCGTCGAGGCGTTAGGCGGAAACCAGTGGTTCTGCACCCTCGACCTGGAGTGTGGGTATTGGCAGATCGCGATGGACGAAGAGAGCAAGCAGAAAACTGCTTTCCTGTCTAGCGCAGGGCTGTTCCAATTCAAAGTAATGAGCTTTGGATTGTGCAACGCCCCTGCCACTTTTCAACGTATGATGGATCGTATGCTAGGCGATCTCCGTTGGAAAGCGTGTCTGGTATATCTGGACGATGTAGTAGTATTTGGGGAAGCCTTTGCGGAGTGCCTCCTAAATCTACGCCAAGTGCTCGAGAAGATCCGGGAGTTCGGATTGAAATTGAAACCCAAGAAATGCGAACTATTCCGCAGAGAAGTGGAATACTTGGGTCAGATTGTGTCACACAAAGGCATCTGTGCAGACCCAAAGAAAGTACAGAAAGTCCGCGAGTGGCCAATTCCGAAAAATGCTAAGGAGATTCGGCAGTTTTTGGGATTCGCATCCTACTACCGTGAGTTCCAGCCGAACTTTTCGATAGTTGCCGCTCCTTTGCAAGAAGTTGTGAACTCCGCCGGGAGGGAGAAGAGATATTCTAAGCCCATAGAATGGTCTCCGGAATGTGATGTGGCCTTCCAGGGCATAAAAGAGTTGCTAACCTCTGCTCCGGTGCTGGGATATCCCCAAAAGGAAGGGAAATTCATCCTAGACACGGATGCTAGCGGGTTCGGCATGGCGGGTGTGCTTTCGCAGATACAAGATGAGAAGGAGGTAGTCCTTGGGTATGCCAGCAACAGCTTGGATAAAGCCCAACGGAATTACTGCGCCACGAAGAGAGAGCTCTTAGCAGTACTAACCTACCTGAAGAAGTTCCGGCATTACTTGTTAGGAAACCGAAACTTCATTGTGCGAACTGACCACGCCTCCCTGCGTTGGCTATTGAACTTTAAAGATCCGACAGACATGCTTGCACGCTGGTTGACTCAGATGCAGGAGTTCGGTCTGGATCAGAGCATGATTCTCCATCGAGCCGGAAAGAAACATGTGAATGCTGACGCCCTTTCTAGAGTTCCGACTCGGAAGTGTGTCCGCGTTGACTGTGCAGACTGCGGAGCGCATGATGCAGTTGTCGCAACGGCAACAGTCAGTCTAGCGCCGCAGGAAGATGTGATCCAGAAAGCCCAGCAGAGCGACCCCACGATCCGGAGAGTTATCGATGTATTGGAAGGTACTAAACCGGTCCCGGACAAGCAGTCCCTGTCCGCGGAGTCCGATGAATACTGTACCTACATCCATAACAGGGGGAGTTTGGAGATGAGAAACGGTGTCTTGTGCTACGAATGGGTTCGGCCAAGCACTGGAAGAACGTACTTGCGGAAGATAATTCCTACTGCGCTCCGCTCAGAAGTGTTTCATGCTATGCATGGACCTAAGACTGCAGGGCACTTTGGGTTCCTCAAAACGAGCTGGGCCGCGAAGATGAAATACTTCTGGCCAGGTATGAGGGGAGACCTGAAGCGCTGGCTGAGAGCCTGCCCGGAATGCAGTATGCGGAAGACGAGAGGTGGTGGCGGAATCACCCCCTTGAAAAAGGAATTACACGGAGAACGGTGGAGCCGAGTGTGTTTGGACATCATAGGACCATTCCGTCCATCCCCGCGTGGCAATAACTACGTGATGGTGGTGACGGATCACTTTTCAAAGTGGGCGGAGGCCTACCCTATGCCAGACCATACGGCCGAGAGGTGTGCGGAAGTGCTGTTCCGTGAGTGGATCCTGCGTTTTGGTTGTCCCGTGTCGTTACAAACGGACGGAGCACCGGAATTCAGATCTGCCTTGTTGAGAAGCATGTTTGAAATGCTGGGCATCGAGAAGCTGTTGACCCTTCCGTATAGACCCCAGTCTAACGGACAAGCGGAACGCTTTAATCGAGTATTAGTCGAGCAGCTATCCTGTCTAACGGACTACAGTGCCACGGATTGGGATATGCTTGCCCCATGTGTTGCCCATGCATACCGTGGAAGTGTCCACGCGAGTACTTTATGTACACCTAATGCCGTGGTCTTTGGCGCTGAGCTGGTGACCCCAATGGATCTGATCTATGGAGTGGAACCAGGAGGCCTGGACTTCCCGTGCCGAGTAGCGTTCGTAGAGAACCTGAAGCATTGGTTGAGGTTGGGCCATCAGTTCGTTCGTGAGAATCTGGGCGTATCCGCTATACACCAGAAGAGAGACTACGATCGAAAGTCCAACCCAAAGCGCTTTGAAGTGGGTGCTGTTGTATATCGCTACAACCATCCGCAGGCCAGTAAGAAGATCGGTCCCAAGTGGGATGGGCCCTTCAAAGTGAAGAGATTCATAGGTGGCACAACCTATGAACTAGAAACAGCTCAAGGTATTGTGAGGTGTCACGTCGACTACCTTAAGCGAGCTTTCGATGAGAACGGACCCATCCAGGTGGTGAACTTGGATAGGGCACCAGAGTTCCGTGCATTGCAGGAAGCTGGTCGCGATATCTTGAGGCTGGAGAGAGGCAAAGTCTTGCCCGGGACGGAGTGTCCGACGCGGAGAGAGAAAGAAAAAGTTTCCATAGGCGTTAAGCCACGGGGAAGGCCGAGGAAGGAACGGAATAAGGAGTGCAATGCTACGGCAACCAAGGGAATGGTCCTTTCGGTAGCTCCGGATCCCCCGGATTCGCCCCAACCTGTAGCTGCGCCACGGAAAGTCGGTAGACCCCGGAAAGCTGTGGCGGAGGCCCCAGTCGTACCAGTTCCGTGTCCTCCGACTCGGAAGAGAGGGAGACCTCCAAAAACTGCAGCGAAAGCTAAAGCTCCTCGGACGCCACCTGCCGTCTACTCTACTGTCAAACGTAGAGGGAGGCCGAAGAAGGCTGAGGCTGCCGCTAAAGTCGGAAGAGGGTTGAGAAAGAGACGCGATGAGTCCCCGGCGGAAGTTGTAACAAGGACACGAGTGCGTCGTCCTCCAGATCGGTTACAACCGGGATCCTAGCCTTGTTGTGTGCAAACCGGGGGGGATTTTGATCTGATCCCTCCACCCTAAAAACACAACGAGAAGTCGACTAAGGTTGCAAGACGGAGAAATGCACCTAAGTCCCATTCGGTGCATGAGGCTACCTCGTCTCATGTAGCCGGGAAAGAACCAACAACATCAATTTCGGAGATGAGTAACCCAGAAATATAGATGAGAGCTGTGAGTGGCTTGCAGTTAGACCTATGTTGAGGGAATGGTCCCACTCCGTAGTGTACTGGCTCTGAATCTTGGTTTGGATACCTTGAAATTGCTGCTAGTAACAGTGTCATTGTTGGGTGAATTCACTGGAATTCCCCTCCACCCTGTCTCAGTGGAGAAGTAGTCAGTTTACGTACAGTCAAAAACCTCAGTCACGGGGAGCGTAACTGATCTAAGCATGCAAAACCGGGTAACATTATCCGTCAGGCAGTGGCGGGAGCATGGCGCTGTAGTAGCGTGGCGGTTAAGTGAACTAGCGTTGCATCAGGGTGCCGCTAGAGGTGGCTGCATCCGGGTTCACCAGTTCGCTCCGCCTCGTGGCTCACTTTGCTCCTGGACTCTGACCTGTAAGTACGCTTTCTACTGTGATCGTTCTATGAGTTGATTTGTCGCATGAAACTTGTATGAATTGATTCTGTATGATTGCTAGGAAGGAAGAGAGGTATTTTAACATGATACCGATGGTTGTCACAGAGGTGTGCGTCTAGTATAAGACGTAAGTTTCGGTGTTTCTAGTGTGGGGAGATAGAGCACCGAAGCTACGACCCAACCGCCATCTTGGATGTGGACATGAATCGGGCCACGCTACGATGATTTTTCGATTATCTAGCTTGTTTGGTACATTCTATGTTCTCAGGCTTGTGTATTTTATAACTAGAATACTCGAAGAGATCATACTAGTTGTATCCGTTGTCTTTTTGGGCAACTTTTTACCTAAGTTATGTGTAAATAGATGTTCCGGCTGCATCCGCCCCCGTGACTAGAGCTTTAATGTTTATGTTATAGGATCGGAGAACTAAAAAGCTGCCAACTTAACCCCTGAGAGTGCCTGAGAGAATCCCGTGTGATTTCCGTGTGATTTCCGTGAGATTTCCGTATGACCCAAGATGAGCCGGACCGAGAGCCGACACGAAGACGATGAGAGTCTGAGCGGAGAGACCACCGAGGAAGAGATTCCGGTGGAAGTGGAGGCGAAACTCCTAGAGCAGGAGGGTGAAGATGAGGTCGCCCCCTTCCAGGCTTTGAGTGAGGCAGAGTTCGCTCAGGCCTTGTCAGACGCCGCTCAGGAAGACCCGGACTCCGTGAAGATTGAGCCCACGGAGAAGAGAACTTCCCCCCGCAAATCTCCGCACAGAGGCCGGAGTAATGCCACCGAGAGGACTGCTGGACGTGATCAGTCCAGGTCCCCCGGCAGAGGCCGGGTTGGCAGAGAGCGAGGGCGGAGTGCGGACAAGAAGCATGGGCTGCGCCCCTTGTCCGTGAACGTAGAGCGAATGGACATCGATTCGCCTGGTGTGGCCGGAGCCTCCGCAGTGACTAAGCCTAAGGGCGCGGAAGGCAAACCCATGGCCAAAACCCCCAAGAAGAGAGTGATGAAAGTTCACCGAGAGAGACTGAGTGTGAGAAGCGCTCGGTTCCGTGATGTGGAGAAGGTAGCAGACCTCCGTACCCTGTATGAGGAAGGCACGGAGTTGTACCCTATTGATCCCTCCACAGACGTACCCGGGAAGTTTGTCCCGATCGATGATGAGAGTGAGGATGAGTCTGCCGAGTTTACGGACAACCTCATGGAGAGGTATGAGACTCGGCTGTGGCCAAGCCTGTTCCGTAAAGAGCAAACGGACGCAGGCACGTACCAGAAGGTGGCTTATGCTGCGGAACTGTGGAAACCCGGTTTCCGTTGCCCCTTCGCGGTGTGTAGGTGTCCACGAATGAACACTTCTGGCGTCAAGACCTACGCCACTAGAGAGCGCCTGTTCCGCCACTTCTGTGAGGAACATGGTACCCGGAGAGAGGTGTGGACTTGCCCGTCCTCCTCCTGTTTGCAAAGACTAGACAGACGTATCGAGCTGGTACGACACCTTCAGTACGGTGAGAAGGTGGCTAACAAGTCTAGCCGTGACAAAGCCGTGGAGAAAGCCCAAACCGTCACGCCGACCAGGGAGGTGAATACGCTGTTCATGCGGACAACGTATCTTACGAATGCTGATTTGCATCTAGTCCGGCGGAAGGCAACGAAAGCAGCTTCCAAGGACACTGGATTTGCAAGGCCAGCTGCCAGTGCCGCTGCCGGAGCTCCGAGCTCTTCAAAAGCTCAGTCCGGCAAGAAAGGCAAGAAGAGAGATCGATCCCGATCTAATTCCAGAAGCAGTAGCTATGGAATTCCGCCTACCCCTAAGAGGATAGCGACGTGTGCTCAGCAAGCAGCTGAAGGGTTGGTAGCGCAACTACCCCCTCCTGTCCCGACTGCTGAGCTGTTGGCAACCGGAGAGACCGCGGTGAGGGAAGTTTTAGAGCAAGCCTCTGAAGCAGTCCTGACCGTTGAGACCAGAGTCAATGAGGTGCTCCATACGCTAGCGGAGCCCCTGCGTCAGCTGCAAACGGTCCGTGACCAAGTGCAGGAGCTTGCAACACTCAGAGAGGAGAACCGTTGCAACGCTCGTCTGATCCAAGACCAGCGACGTGGACTAAAAGAGAGAGACGACAAGATCCGCGTCCAAGAGGAGATTATTGGAAATCTCCGGGCAGAGTTGGAAGACGCCGGGAGAGAACCCCGTCTACAGCCTCAGTCCCAAGTGCCCCGAAGTGTCCCGAGTAGTACTGTGACTAGTGCCACTCAGAGTCAGCGACCTGACCTAGCGACGGAAGAAGTGCCTATGCCTTCTCCGTTCCCCGCAACCCCTGCTCCTATGCTAATGGACCAACATAGCATGCAGCGGTTTTTCATGTTTGGTCGCCTCATGAACGAGTTCATGGGTGCCCAACCCGTGAGCGGTGGTTTGGTGCCAAACCCCGCCATGCCCGGGTCATTCCAGATGATGCCACCAATGCCAGTGACCCCTGGAAGAGACAGGCCTACAACTCCTGCAGTGATTGATCCTGCCGATATTCCGGAGCACGGAATGGAGGACACTGAGCAGAAGGAGAAGTAGGTCCAGCTACTGTGTGCTGGGCGTGCAAACCGGGACGAAATGCCCACGGATGTGACTTACGGACTGAGATTTTGATGACGACGAATGGCCGGACGGACTTGATGATGACTTGATTCCTTGACGAACGGAAATGGGGACCCCTGATGTCACTGATGTAACCGACTCTTGATGAATACGGATGCCGGACTTGTCACGGATGCTCTGATGCTAACTGCTTACCGACCCCGGACCCCCCGGAAAGAATTTTTTTTTTCCGTGCGGAAAGTGAGAAGTTTTTCCAGCCTAAAGGTTATTACTTTATCTTGACATATTGTACATATAGCTGTAGCAGGTCTACTGAAGCTCCTTCTTGTCAAAGGCTGTTTGAGTATGTTGAATCCGAATGATTCTCATGCTGTAATTAGAGATGTAGCGATTATTGTATAACGTGCGCGGGTCACTATATTGCTCCTGCCTGTACTTTTGAATTCGCATTGTTAATTCTCTATTGGTGCTTTACTTCTTACTTATTTTATATCCACATTGCCTTATAATAATTTACATATTGTAGATTGTGTTACTCCGTTGGGTTAAAAATCTATAAATTATGGAGGGGGTATTGTAGTGGATATGAGGATCAGCGCAAGTCTAGTATAGCTTGCTGTTGTTTTAACTCTTATATAACCGGGTCGGCCTTCAAGGTCAAGGTTGGAGCTCCGCTCGCTCAGCCTTTCAAGCCTTTCGGATCTGTTCCGTTTTTACCTTGAATGAAATGTAAGCTTTACCCTAGTTACAGATTACCTTTCATCTTTCTGCATTGACCAGAATACGTACTGTATTGCATAACTGTGATGTATTGTGTATCTCCTGTATCACTTATTCCTGTACGAAGAACATCTTGCCATTTACTTGTACACACCTTGTTATTGTACGGATTGTATTTGTGACTATTCCGGAAATCCTTTCCGTCAGATGTCTTGGTTAGCCCGGCTGACCATGTACCTTGTGATTGCACTGTGGGGGAAATAAAGCTACGGAAACAGAGATCGTTGTCCATGTTTTACTTTCCCTTAGTCGAGAGGAGAATCGAACCTGGGTTGTCTAAGTAATAGCACGAAGGTTATCGCGGGCTGGATAACTAGTGTCACCATTTACTGATAAACTACCTGTAGGAGAGCCTACAGCCCCGGATTGGTAATCGAGATATCCGGGGGTTCACTACACATATATATTAATGATGATTGTCGTGTATCATCAACTTTTGCCCATTATGCCAGGGGCTAAAACACCCATCTCTGTGATCTGTTAAAATACATGTGTACATCTCACAATAAGCCCTACCATCAGGGCACCTCGCTATCCATAATTTTTTTTTTACCATACATCGATTGGTCTAATAGTTACAAATGTTGTACAACTGTTACCATTAATATGCATAGAGCCGTGATAGATAGGCCTAATAATTAAGACTGGTGATCAAAAATACTAAACTAGAAATAGAAAATTGTTGATCCCCAAATATCAAAATAAAAATTAATGTAACAAGTTAACTGTGTATTGGCTGAGCCAGCATGAATACACATGTATATTCACTAAGTGTGTATTGGCTGACCCAGCATGAATACACATATATATATATTCACTAGTGTGTATTGACTGACCCAGCATGAATACACATGTATATTCACTGGTGTGTATTGACTGACCCAGCATGAATACACATATCCGGCTACCCCTATTAGGTAGATTAATGAGTGTAACAATAGAATACACAACCCAAATACACAATACACACACACACACACCCGCCCCCAACACCAAACTTGATAGAATACACAAACATAGACCCAAGTGTATGTATTGTGTATTGGCTCAGCCAGCATGAATACACATGTATATTCACTGAGTGTGTATTGGCTGACCCAGCATGAATACACATATATATATATTCACTAGTGTGTATTGACTGACCCAGCATGAATACACATATCCGGCTACCTCTATTAGGTAGATTAATGAGTGTAACAATAGAATACACAACCCAAATACACAATACACAACCCCCCCCCCACCCCAGCCCCTCCCCCCCCGACACTCCCCAACTTAGAATATGAAATAATATAAGATAGAATACACAAAAAACATACAATACACAAAAAGTGTAAAATGCGGTGTAAAATGCGGGTTTTTCGGTAAAATGCGGCATTTGCCTAAAATGCGGCTTATAGTGCTACCCCCACACCATACGTTGCATTATACATATGCCTTTCACTAAATTGTGTATTCGAAAAATAAGGTAATTAGATAATAATATTGGCTTCATTTAGTTTGTGAGAGTAATTTATAAGTATTTAAGAAGAAGATAGACCATACTAGAATTATTAGAGATGTATATAATTGCGTGTGTAAGTGTATGGCGGTGCATACGGGTGCGTCTGTCTTTTCGTGTCTGCCTGCCACCCACATGTATGCATGGACGGTTGCACTATAAGCCGCATTTTACACAAATGCCGCATTTTACCGAAAAACCCGCATTTTACACTTTTTTGTGTATTGTATGTTTTTTGTGTATTCTATCTTATATCATTTCATATTCTAAGTTGGGGAGTGTCGGGGGGGGGGGGGGGGGGAGGGGGCGGGCGGGCGGTTCATGTTTTCATTTTACATGTAGGCTATACACTTGGCTTGTTTACTATATGTTTGTGTATTCCAACAAGTTTGTGGTCGGGGGGGGGGGGGGTTGTGTATTGTGTATTTGGGTTGTGTATTCTATTGTTACACTCATTAATCTACCTAATAGGGGTAGCCGGTTATGTGTATTCATGCTGGGTCAGCCAATACACACTTAGTGAATATACATGTGTATTCATGCTGGCTGAGCCAATACACAATTGCAAACAGTATATAGGGGGGGGGGGGGCTGGTGGTGGGGGGGGGGTCGGCGGGTTGTGTATTGTGTATTCTATTGTTACACTCATTAATCTACCTAATAGAGGTAGCCGGTTATGTGTATTCATGCTGGGTCAGTCAATACACACTAGTGAATATGTGTATTCATGCTGGGTCAGTCAATACACACTAGTGAATATATATATACATGTGTATTCATGCTGGCTCAGTCAATACACACCAGTGAATATACATGTGTATACATGCTGGGTCAGCCAATACACACTATAGTGAATATACATGTGTATTCATGCTGGCTCAGCCAATACACAATTGCAAACAGTATATTGGTCTAAAACTTATAACCCATGCGTTGCCCCTGATACACACCCTTATCAACGATGGGGCAATCTGCCAGCATACATAGGCATTGCAAGGAAGTTCTGCTCTTTGATAAAAATCAAGATTTATTCGGATCGAACCATATTAAGTTAGGATTTAAGGCTTTATTGTACTATTGATATAACCCATCAATATATCGAGAGGCAAAGAATTCCCCCCCCCCCCCCCCTCACACACTCCCTGCCCCCCCAACCCCCGCCTCCACCCCAAATTGATAGAATACATAGCCCAGGTGTATAGGCCTAGAATGGAAAAAAAAAATCCCGTCCCGAATAGGTCGACAGGCATCTGGGTATCATTAAAGATATGCCTAGTCAGCGAACCTGCCTCTGCATCTTGAGATTTGATCTAGTATTGGGACATACGCAGAGGCAGGTTGTTCGTGACTAAGATATGCCCAGATCTTCCGGCCGTTCCCTTGACATTTAACTAATACAATACATAATACATACATAATAAGGCTAAAAATAATGTTAAAAATAAGGCTTTATTTTCCCTCATGTACCATAGACGCTTACACCTCCTCCAGATGGGCCACAGAATGGCGCAAAACCCCCAAAATATAGATTTGAGATTAGTTAACACACGTAATTTTGCTGAAGGATTATTAAACAAATAGCACCAGTAAATGAACAATTACGGAAATCCATACTAAACAGAATCCCATACTCGTGGAATCGACTGCCAACTGTGGCCCATCTAATCCTCGATAAAACAAGATTTAAAAACCTAGCCAGGTCCACATTAATCTGGAACGATCAATATTTCATTTGAAACTGTTAAAATTAAGACGTATTTATGATTGATTACTCACTGTCATTCAGAGTAAAGGAACACTGTAAAACGCAGACATATTTGCAAACACCTGTAAAATATTTTATTTCTCCATATGTGAGGCGATTCATCAAAAAGAGTCCCATGTCGGCAACTTTCATTTTGAGATATAGGGCTCCAAAGGTGGTATAGGACTTTTTCGGTCGAAAACTTTTTTTCCCGTAATATTAATCTTTATTATGTTTTTTTTTAGACTGGAAAATATTTTGTACCAAAAACAATTATTTACGCTTCATAACGGCCGGTAAACATTTTCCTAACATGGTTGGATGGGTTTAAACAAAGGAGCCGAAGGCTATTTTTCACTAAATTCACTCGTACGCCGTGGACATTTGATCGTAGGGTACCCCAGCACATTTGGTATCCTCGGAAAGCCGCGAATCTCCTCTAGCCAATGGGATTCTTCCCTTTTGAATCGCCGCGTAAGTAAACCAATCACAGAGCTCTCTCCAAGTGCATTCGGCGTAAACAATGGTTGCTAGGGTCGTCAAGGGAGCCCACGAGGGGTCGATACAGCCCTGTGATTGGTCCAGCCGCTCCGAAAGATCAACTTCCGGCTGACGCCATCTTCTAGCGTGGTCTTGGATTTGAATCGAAGCGACCAGTTATTCCTCGATTCCAGACGATACAAGACGTGTTTTACTCTCCAACAAAGTTTTAAATGGACCAAGGTTTATTATTTAAACATGGAAGCTGAGGCCACCGTCGCAGAAGCTCTTAATGGCATCGCTCGAGCCAATTTGGGAGGTGTTGTCGACAACGCCGAATGGCGTAACCTCATCGAAGAGTATTTTGTGTTCAACGAGGAAACAGAGACGGTGGAATCTGACTCAGATGGAGAACCAGACGTCCCTGATCAGCCTGAAACTCCGGAGACGAACGAAGAAGAAGTTGAGGAAGCATCAGAACCTATTCTTATTATTGATCACATGCAGGCAGTCGTGGACAAGGAACGGGAAAAGTGCTCCACGTTTCGGTAAGTGTTGGTGCTCTGCAGCCATCTTTTCTATCGTGTGTGTTGACATGCTGGGGGACGCGATCTGAAAACTATGTACATCCCTGGAAATCATTCCAAATCTATAATCCAATGCTGTTATATGTGCTAGATACCTTGTGGGTATATTTAGAGGTTCTAAAATTTAATTGGTGTATGTTTTAAGTCGCATGGTGTTGTTCGTGCGTGGGGAGTTTAAGGCCCTCGAGATCTGGGGAGTAGCTATTTACTTGGGACGTCTGAGATTCCTTACTCGTCTCGTGTGGAATGTAGGGTTAAAAATACATTGTTTGTTTGTGTCATTATGGGCAAATTAAAATCTAGGATTTTGTCCATTTCAGATGTAACTGCCGATTGTTTAACGGCGGGCCATGCATAGACCAGTTCACTGTGGAACAGCGCATCTCTCATCGGTCGGAACATGACCAAATCCATCGAGGTAATTTCAAAATAATGTTTTTCTCTATTGCCTCATTGCCCATACATGCCTGTATAATACTCATTCAGTATTTTAATCAGTATTTTAAGCTGTAGCTTGTTAAATAATGAGGACACGTCCTACCCAATTACATAGGATAACTAATTACGTAGGATAACTGTAGGGACTCAGACTAAGATTGGTGTCGGTGATATTAGTCAGTCACAAATTCATTTTTACATTATTGTTATACTGTCGTTTCAGATGAGCTCGACATGGCACTCTTTGGCGTTTTCAATACTGTTACTGACAACAGTGATCGATGCAGTCCAACCAAGAAGGGGCGCCAGTGGAAGGGAGAGAGAAAACACCCAAAGAGCCACTACAGGATGCATAACAAGCCTATTTGCAAAGCTACCTTTAAATTCCTTTACAAGTGAGTGTTATCATGAATCTTGTGGTGCCCATTAATACTGAACATTAGATAGCTATTCATAATAACATGATTATTTGCTAAGAATCAATATTTTGGTATTGTCATTTTAAGATCCTGCATTATGTTCAATTTCTTCCTTTGTCAACGATTAAATTATTATTAATTATTTTTTCTATTTCTTTTCTCTCCCTTCACTTCTAGGATTAGCCAAAACTTGCTGACAGTTTTGCTAAAATCCTTCGCTGAGGATGGTCTGGTCACTCGTTCACGACAGGGTGGTGGTCACCGTGCTGTGAGGTCTTTGCCAATAGATGACCTGAAGAACACTATCAACTTCATCACATCTTATGCCGAAACACATGCTCTTGTCTTGCCAGGCAGAGTATCTTCTCACCACAGAGACGACATCTTAATTCTCCCCTGCCGTTCTACAAAAGCTGAAGTTCATCGTCTTTACACACAAGCCATGCAAGAGACTGGCAATAGGGCTGTTGCCTACTCCACTTTTGGTCATTTATGGCGCAAGTATCTTCCTAAAATAGTCACAAGTCGTCCCATGACAGACCTCTGCTGGGAGTGCCAGCGTAATAACAGAGACATTTCCTGTAGTAGTAATTTACCTGATGTTGTGAAAGCTGCCAAGTTAAAGAAACAGCAGAAACATTTAGACAGTGTAACCGCCGAAAGAACTCTTTATCAGAAATTTTGTGCTGATGCAAAAGAAGCGTACAGAGACAATGGTGAACCCCCCCTTGGCAAACATGCCCCTTGCTCATGTGACATTCGAGTACATCTCAGTTTTGACTTTGCACAACAAGTGCATTTACCTTCTTACCCGATGCAACCAGGTCCCCTTTATTTTCTCACCCCGAGGAAGGTAGGCCTGTTCGGTATTTGCATGGAAGGAATGCCTAGACAAGTTAACTACCTTATAGATGAGAGCCATTGCACCAGTAAGGGGTCAAATGCAGTCATTTCTTATCTGAATCATTACTTTGAAAACTATGGTCTGGGGGAGAAAGATTTAGATCTTAACTGTGACAATTGTAGTGGCCAGAACAAGAACCGGTATGTTTTGGCCTATTTGATGTGGCGTGTCCTTACTGGAAGGCACAGGTCTATTACACTTAACTTTTTGATTACTGGGCACACTAAGTTTGCCCCCGACTGGTGCTTTGGTCTCTTGAAAAAACAATTTCGTCGGGACAACGTTTCTTCTCTTCAGCAATTAAAAGCCAGTGTGCAGCGCAGTACGCCAGGGGGGGTCAACCAGGCCCAACTTGTAGGTGATGAAAGGGGTACTGTTTTTGTTCCATTGTACGACTGGCAGGCATTCCTGTCACCTTTCTCCAAATCTTTTCCAGGTATCAAAGGGTATCATCATTTTGAATTTTCTAGTGACAAACCTGGTGTTATTTCTTTCAGGCCATTTGTAGGCCCTGAAGATAGTGGTACTTTTAAAATGCTTACTGTTGATGTGGGTGATGTCCCTCAGGACAACCCACCCATTGTACCTTCTCCTGGACTGTCTGCATACAGACAGTGGTATCTTTTTAATTCTATTCGTGATTTTTGTACCGAAGAAACCAAAGACATTATGTGCCCCAAACCAACTGTACCTGAAGAAGGGCCAGGGAGGGGGGGGGATGGCTACATTGTACAGGCTCCTGCAGTCGCCCCAGTAAGAGGTAGAGGGAGGGGAAGTGGAAGGGCTAGAGGAAGAGGGAGGGGTAGAGGAAGGGGAAGGGGAAGGGGAAGGGAGAGGGAATCTTCTTCTGATGAATCATTAGAATTAGGTGGTGATGAATCTTCTGAGGAGGAGGAGGAGGAGGAACCTCAAGAGGAACCTCAAGCTAGGGGTAGGGGTAGGGGTAGGGGTAGGGGTAGAGGAACAGTAAGGGGAAGGGGCAGGGTAAGGGAATCTTCAGAATCTTCTTCGGATGGGGAGGTTGCACCTCCTCCAGCAAAGAGAGGTAGGGGGAGGGGGAGGGGAAATGTTGAGCAACGCCGGCCAGGGAGGGGTAGGGGTAGGGGTAGGGGTAGGGGCTGACTGCTATTTTATTGATTTTATTACTGATTTTATTACTGATTTTATTACTGGTGAATACTGTTGTACATTTTGTTTTGTTAGAATGAATAGGTGTGTTATCATGTATATATTGCAAGCACTGCACCAAAGAATTTTGTACAGAATTATTATACTCGTGTTAACAGGGTAATAAAATAAAAAATATTAAATGAAATGCACTGATTTTTTTATATATTGTGGCCCTACTAGTCTATAATACCTGCCCCAAATCTGAGAAAAATCCAATCATATGAACTGGTCATTTTGCATGACGACGCGTCCGACATAAATCCCACAAAAGTCTCCTAGAAATGTATTTTGCCCAAATTTCACCCAATTTTCATCGCGCGATAAAATGATAAGTTACTAAGTAAATGAACTGAATTTGGTATATGTTATGGCTATGGCAGTTAGTAAAGTGTGTCCCAAATTTCATAGAAATCGCTTGATAACAAATGCCCGTAACCAAGGATGGCGCGCCGAAGGTCACTCGCCGAACTTAAACAGGCTGTATCTCAGTTTCCGGCTCCTCCAGTAACCGCGTCCCTTAAATACTCACCGCAACCATAGAATTATACCCAATAGGCCTAAAATTAAGCTCTATACATCATTGGAAAGCTCTTTCCTGCTGCTTACCCATCCAATAGCTAACTCCAAAATCGATTTGGCCGACATGGGACTCATTTTGATGGAGCGGATCTCATATGTAACATGTAGAGAGCTGTCGCATTCATCGAATGCCCCAGTAATGTCCTCTACATCCAAACTGTAAAAAGAAAGGGGGCCGGGGAAACCTCCCAACTGCCGGAGACGTGCCCCTAATCGCAGTTATCAACTGAAATAAAATGTTTTCTAATTCTAATTCTAATTCTAATTTTCATGATAATTCCTAGGCCTTTCTAAATTCATTTAATGGACTCCTACTTAATTATGTTGCTGTTTCAAACTGACATGTGCTAATTTTTAATTTGCGCCCAGACTCTGCCCAGGTAGCATTCACAGCTTTTAGCATATGGCCAATGGTAGGGACAACTACAGAGCTATAAGCTTTAACAGATAACAGAGGGGCACAGTTGGGACATGCTTGTGGAGCTTATTCATGTTTCATGGTACCAATATTTTCGATGCTTGTATAATTTAATGAAATCTTGTGTACTGTTTATATTATAGACCACTGTAATTATAAATGCTACACCTTTGAGCTTGCTAGGCGCTGCAGAATATAAAAGCTGGATTTACCTAAGGGTATTTCCTGCCCAGATGCTGTACTCAAAACTACCGAAATACAAGCCTACAAGAAAACGGGAATTGACTTGAATTCATTCTTAATACATTTGTTGCATTTATTGAACTTAAAGTAATCACAAAATCACGAAAACGAAGTAATCACGAAAACTGACTTAGTTCGTACATGGAAATCCTTGAATGTTATCCTTTTTTTCAATTTTGTTTAGTCCTTTAATCCATCATTTTTTGCCATGAATAGTCCAAGGCTCCATTTCGAACCCCCTTAGATAGGGGAGTTGCATGTGCCACTGCGCATGTCTGTTACAGTGCATTCTGGGATGGATTCGGATGAAATCTGACATACAAATATTTAGCAACATTTTTATCGACAAGTGCAAGACTTTTATCACCAATATGACAGTTTGTATAAACAATTTATGAAAAGCAAATGCATGATGGGAAAGCTGGGGACTTGTGTTATGGAGACATGTATAACACATGGATATTGACATTAGAACATTGATAAATAGTCCATGCTGAACATATAATATTTTCTATACATTTTATACTGTACCAATAGTCCCATGATTCCATGCAAATCAAGGTTCAAACTGGCGTCTATGCAACTCCCCTAATGCTTTGGACACCATCAGTCACCAGGGTGTGGCCGGGGGAAGGGGGACTGGGGCCGGGGGGACTGGGGGAGGGGGGACTGGGGAAGGGGGACTGGGGCCGAGGGAGGGGGGGACTGGGGCCGGGGGAGGGGGGACTGGGGACGGGGGAAGGTTGTTGAGCCTCATGCGGACACCTTGAACGTTATTTTGACTTTACATCCCTTACCTGTCCCCTGCTGCTACCCAGTCCTCTCTACTAGACTTGCATACTAGAGGGCATACTATAATTATTTATATAGGAGGGTCATTATCCATATTATAGGTCATAGCTAATTAGGTCATTAATTATCATGTGGTTAATCACTATTACGTCATTGTTACCTAATATGATATAACAAGTTTGAACTCTGGATTCAGATCTATGTGTGTCACAGTCACAGGCGTATCATTGGTCTACATTCAATTTGTTTTGTATTTCATATAATGAATATGTGAGGTTGTAAAAGACATATTAATTGACCACATAAAATGATTAAAATATGTTATAGGACTTATAGTGGTCAAACATGGTAGATTGAAAATGCTTTTCAACTGTGTAACATGAAATTATAACATGAGATTATCGGGTTCCCCTGAAAAAAGGACTGTAGTTGTGTACAATGTGTACAGGTCTCCAAATACACCCAATATTCTGCTGCTGTTTTGTGTATAATGTTAGGTCGGATCTGTGCCCTCCATATATGGCATGCACCGACCCATATGCCTGCGCATGCGCCGTCTCACACGCCAAATCAGGCACAAATTTAAACGTGTTTCTGAGCGATTCAAAGTCTATTTCAGAATAATTCTTGCATATAACGTGAACTATATGCTAAACTTAAGCCTTTCTGCTGTTATATTCAGTTGATGGGGAATAATCAGCCTATTTCAGAGCATTTAAGCCTCCGCGCTCGGCAAATACGAAAACAAGATGGCAGCCACGGTCCCTACCTTAACCAGCTATGAAAATAAAACTGCTTTCTGAGCGCTTTGAATGATTTTACACAATACATGGTTCCCGCGGGTCTTAAAAAGTCATTAAAAGTAATGAATTCTGAGTTTGGGTTTTTAAGGGCCTTAAAAGTCATTAATTTTCACTGTGAGTCATTGAAAAGTCATGAAAAACTATCTGAGTCCCCTCCCTGACCATATTCTGCATTGAAAAAGTGGTGCAGCCGGCTAAAAATCCTAAATAGCCACCTTACACAAAACTTAGTGACATCCCTGGATCTGCTAAGTAGAAGTGAAAAATCTATAAAATAATTGTAACACTGAAGTCTCTAAGGAAATTATGCTGAAAATACACCAAAGCCACCATTCTTCATGTAAAACTAAAAGTAAAAAATTATAAAAGTACAAGTCTATATTTCTATCTTTTATGTGAATCAAAGTCAGAAGTTTATATTATCATTTGGACAATATTTAACCTCCAAAAATGCTGAAAATGCACTGGCGAGCAAAGAAAACCCTCTGGCCCCAGACCCCACACTTAATGGCTGAGATAGTGTCTCGCACATCTGACTTTAAAAAGTTGGCATCTACATTGCATTCAATACAAGTATTCACTGTTTTAAGAAAATGTATTCATTGATTTTTAGGAGATTACATTGATATGTTTAAAACGGTCATAAATAATCGGCTAACATGACTTCATTTGGTCATTAAAAAGTCATTAAAAAATGGCGGAATTGGTCATTAAAAGTCATGAAAAATGATAGGCTCTGGGCCGCGGGAACCATGCAATAACAAGGTTAGATTAGATGTTCAGTCATTTATATTCAGTCGATGGTTAATCATTACGGATTTCGTAGTATCCACAAGCGTATAGGATAGATTAATAAGACAAAAGCTAGGAACTGTCTGACATTACAATATACGTTTATGTTTTACAATATGTGGGAGGCCAAGTCCTATATATGGCTTGCAATGTTGCTTTTAAAACAGATAACCTTGACCTATGACCACTAAATAACACAAGCCACGAGGAAGAATACCTTTTTAATGGATTTGTATTGAGAATAAATCAGCAGCAGAGAGTAGAAGTATGATTGGGAGAATACTCATACTTAAAATAATTTAGAATATTCAACTGTTGAAATTAAAAGTATGGACCATTAAACATGCACCACGCATTGCAAACGTATAGGACTGACAGCACTTGATATTAGTTCTTTTTACTAAACTGATAGAGTGATAATATACTAAACTGATAGAGTGATAATATACTAAACTGATAGAGTGATGATATACTAAACTGATAGAGTGATGATATACTAAACTGATAGAGTGATGATATACTAAACTGATAGAGTGATGATATACTAAACTGATAGAGTGATAATATACTAAACTGATAGAGTGATAATATACTAAACTGATAGAGTGATAATATACTAAACTGATAGAGTGATAATATACTAGACTGATAGAGTGATAATATACTAAACTGATAGAGTGATGATATACTAAACTGATAGAGTGATAATATACTAAACTGATAGAGTGATGATATACTAAACTGATAGAGTGATGGTATACTAAACTGATAGAGTGATGATATACTAAACTGATAGAGTGATAATATACTAAACTGATAGAGTGATAATATACTAAACTGATAGAGTGATAATATACTAAACTGATAGAGTGATAATATACTAAACTGATAGAGTGATGATATACTAAACTGATAGAGTGATGATATACTAAACTGATAGAGTGATAATATACTAAACTGATAGAGTGATGATATACTAAACTGATAGAGTGATAAAATGATATG
>OW804099.1:4513572-4534438 GCA_942159475.1 Sthenelais limicola | reverse complement strand
AGGGGGGTTGTAACGTGTATGGGGTATACAATAGGGGGTGTAACATGTATGGTATGGGGTATACAATAGGGGGGTGTAACATGTATGGGGTATACAATAGGGGGTGTAACATGTATGGGGTATACAATAGGGGGGTGTAACATGTATGGTATGGGGTATACAATAGGGGGGTGTAACGTGTATGGTATGGGGTATACAATAGGGGGGGTGTAACATGTATGGTATGGGGTATACAATAGGGGGGTTGTAACGTGTATGGGGTATACAATAGGGGGGTGTAACATGTATGGTATGGGGTATACAATAGGGGGGTGTAACATGTATGGTATGGGGTATACAATAGGGGGGTGTGTAACATGTATGGGGTATACAATAGGGGGGTGTAACATGTATGGGGTATACAATAGGGGGGGGTGTAACATGTATGGGGTATACAATAGGGGGTGTAACATGTATGGTATGGGGTATACAATAGGGGGGTGTAACATGTATGGTATGGGGTATACAATAGGGGGGTTGTAACGTGTATGGGGTATACAATAGGGGGGTGTAACATGTATGGGGTATACAATAGGGGGGTGTAACATGTATGGGGTATACAATAGGGGGGGTGTAACATGTATGGGGTATACAATAGGGGGGTGTAACATGTATGGCATGGGGTATACAATAGGGGGTGTGTAACATGTATGGGGTATACAATAGGGGGGTGTAACATGTATGGTATGGGTATACAATAGGGGGTGTAACATGTATGGTATGGGGTATACAATAGGGGGGTATATCGTGTATGGTATGGGGTATACAATAGGGGGGTGTAATATGTATGGGGTATACAATAGGGGGGGTATATCGTGTATGGTATGGGGTATACAATAGGGGGGTATATCATGTATGGTATGGGGTATACAATAGTATGTATTATAATATATGGATTGCTCTGAAAACAGCGTTTCCAGAGTGATTTACGCATTGTGCGTATTTCACTTGTGATTTACGTGGGGTTGTCACGGCAACCAATTTTTACTAAGATTACCAGTGAAATTCTAATTTATGACTGAATTTTTTTCTATTTTCATGATTGAGAGCATGTGTAGTAAATCTGTTAACTGACTTGTTGGTTTTAGTCACTTAGAATATTACACTTGTTGCTACACAACTCGTGCAATATTGACGCTCCTTCAACTCCATGGCTGATGGCAGGTGTGAGAGTCACCTGTCCAACACCTGAGTCCTGCTGTCCTCAGGTGTTGCACAGGTGACCTCACCATGTATACATCCTACCTGTAGGTCACATGATACACATGTCATCCCCTGGAGGAGCAGGTAGCGGGTTGCCTAGGTTACACACAGACCCTGGAGTAGGACTACCCTGGAGGAGCCAGTATTACACAACTGTGGCTTCACTTTACTTACCATAGTCTGTACTCTTACTATAGCAATAGATGGTAGTATACTACCCCAGCTATAGGAGCTGAACTATACATCCTGGTGAAACATACAATAGATGGTAGTATACTACCCCAGGGGTTAGTGGAAGACCAGCTATAGGAGCTGAACTAAACATCCTGGTGAAACATGCAATAGATGGTAGTATACTACCCCAGCTATAGGAGCTGAACTAAACATCCTGGTGAAACATACAATAGCTGGTAGTATACTACCCCAGCTATAGGAGCTGAACTAAACATCCTGGTGAAACATACAATAGTTGGTAGTATACTACCCCAGCTATAGGAGCTGAACTAAACATCCTGGTGAAACATACAATAGTTGGTAGTATACTACCCCAGCTATAGGAGCTGAACTAAACATCCTGGTGAAACATACAATAGATGGTAGTATACTACCCCAGCTATAGGAGATGAACTAAACAGCCTGGTGAAACATACAATAGATGGTAGTATACTACCCCAGCTATAGGAGCTGAACTAAACAGCCTGGTGAAATATCATACAACAATAGTTGGTAGTATACTACCCCAGCTATAGGAGCTGAACTACACAGCCTGGTGAAACATACAATAGATGGTAGTATACTACCCCAGCTATAGGAGCTGAACTATACATCCTGGTGAAACATACAATAGATGGTAGTATACTACCCCAGGGGTTAGTGGAAGACCAGCTATAGGAGCTGAACTACACACCCTGGTGAAACATACAATAGATGGTAGTATACTACCCCAGCTATAGGAGCTGAACTAAACATCCTGGTGAAACATACAATAGATGGTAGTATACTACCCCAGCTATAGGAGCTGAACTACACATCCTGGTGAAACATACAATAGATGGTAGTATACTACCCCAGCTATAGGAGCTGAACTACACACCCTGGTGAAACATACAATAGATGGTAGTATACTACCCCAGCTATAGGAGCTGAACTAAACAGCCTGGTGAAACATACAATAGATGGTAGTATACTACCCCAGCTATAGGAGCTGAACTAAACAGCCTGGTGAAACATACAATAGATGGGAGTATACTACCCCAGCTATAGGAGCTGAACTAAACATCCTGGTGAAACATACAATAGATGGTAGTATACTACCCCAGCTATAGGAGCTGAACTACACACCCTGGTGAAACATACAATAGATGGTAGTATACTACCCCAGCTATAGGAGCTGAACTAAACATCCTGGTGAAACATACAATAGATGGTAGTATACTACCCCAGCTATAGGAGCTGAACTAAACATCCTGGTGAAACATACAATAGATGGTAGTATACTACCCTAGTTATAGGAGCTGAACTAAACATCCTGGTGAAACATACAATAGATGGTAGTATACTACCCCAGCTATAGGAGCTGAACTAAACATCCTGGTGAAACATACAATAGATGGTAGTATACTACCCCAGCTATAGGAGCTGAACTAAACATCCTGGTGAAATATCATACAACAATAGTTGGTAGTATACTACCCCAGCTATAGGAGCTGAACTAAACATCCTGGTGATATATCATACAATAGATGGTAGTATACTACCCCAGCTATAGGGGCTGAACTAAACATCCTGGTGAAATATCATACAATAGATGGTAGTATACTACCCCAGCTATAGGGGCTGAACTAAACATCCTGGTGAAATATCATACAATAGATGGTAGTATACTACCCCAGCTATAGCAGCTGAACTATATACAGGACAAGGCCCCCATTGCTAGGAGTGAAGCAGTAGACCTGTGACCCCCCCACCACCCCCCACCCGCCCGCCCGCCCAAACACACTTTTATACTTCAACATCCCCAAAGAAATAATGAGTTAGAATCTGTTGTTAGTGCACAAACATATTAATAAATCACACACTTGTCATATTGTAAGGATGCTGTAGAGTGCCCCCCCCCCCCTAGTGAGGGGCACAGCGTGAGAGGCTGATCAGCCATGTGAGCATTAGTAAGACAAATAGCTCCACACCCCACCCCTAGCCTCCACACCCCCACACCCCCACCCTAGCCTCCACACCCCCACACCCTCCCTAGCCTCCACACCCCCACCCTAGCCTCCACACCCACACACCCCCTCCCTAGCCTCACCCCTGCAACATGTGGGTTGTAGTTGTTGAAGATGGGTTGTGACCTTAGGCAGGATTTATAGGAGGAGGAGATGGAGCGGGGCGGAGGCAGGAGATGGAGGAGGAGCAGGGAGAGGGGGCGGGGGAGGTGGTGGTGGGGGAGGAGTTAGAGAGATGGAGGAGGAGTTAGAGAGATGGGGGAGGAGTTAGAGAGATGGAGGAGGAGGTGGGGGAGGAGTTAGAGAGATGGAGGAGGGGGTGGGGGAGGAGTTAGAGAGATGGAGGAGGAGGTGGGGGAGGAGTTAGAGAGATGGAAGAGGAGGTGGGGGAGGAGGCAGGAGATGGAGGAGGAGCAGGGAGAGGGGGCGGGGGAGGTGGTGGTGGGGGAGGAGTTAGAGAGATGGAGGAGGAGTTAGAGAGATGGGGGAGGAGTTAGAGAGATGGAGGAGGAGGTGGGGGAGGAGTTAGAGAGATGGAAGAGGAGGTGGGGGAGGAGTTAGAGAGATGGAGGAGGAGGTGGGGGAGGAGTTAGAGAGATGGAGGAGGAGGTGGGGGAGGAGTTAGAGAGATGGAGGAGGGGGTGGGGGAGGAGTTAGAGAGATGGAGGAGGAGGTGGGGGAGGAGTTAGAGAGATGGAGGAGGGGGTGGGGGAGGAGTTAGAGAGATGGAGGAGGAGGTGGGGGAGGAGTTAGAGAGATGGAGGAGGAGGTGGGGGAGGAGTTAGAGAGATGGGGGAGGAGGTGGGGGAGGAGTTAGAGAGATGGGGGAGGAGGTGGGGGAGGAGTTAGAGAGATGGGGGAGGAGGTGGGGGAGGAGTTAGAGAGATGGAGGAGGGGGTGGGGGAGGAGTTAGAGAGATGGGGGAGGAGGTGGGGGAGGAGTTAGAGAGATGGAGGAGGAGGTGGGGGAGGAGTTAGAGAGATGGGGGAGGAGGTGGGGGAGGAGTTAGAGAGATGGAGGAGGAGGTGGGGGAGGAGTTAGAGAGATGGGGGAGGAGGTGGGGGAGGAGTTAGAGAGATGGAGGAGGAGGTGGGGGAGGAGTTAGAGAGATGGGGGAGGAGGTGGGGGAGGAGTTAGAGAGATGGAGGAGGAGGTGGGGGAGGAGTTAGAGAGATGGGGGAGGAGGTGGGGGAGGAGTTAGAGAGATGGAGGAGGAGGTGGGGGAGGAGTTAGAGAGATGGGGGGGGCTTCCCCCATGTTCACATTACCTGCACATGCTGATTCAGCTAGCGGTGGTGGCCGGGTGGGTTACAATGTATGCAGTCCAGTGTCGTGACCTGGTAATCTACACCGTGTCTATTGCAGATTGGACATGAGACACATCCTTTACAAACATGGCTGGTCTTACTCTAATACACTGCTGAGGCTCCCAACCCTCTTATGGTTTATATATAATATATAATATATATAGCTAGGAATACACTGCTGAGGCTCCCAAACCTCTTATGGTTTATATATCTTTCTTTTTTTTTAACAAATTTTATTGCCAAGATTCTGCAATAGCGGTACGTTTCATTTGACATGAGAAAATTATAAAACATCTAGATCAAATTTACAGTCTACAAGAGATTTGTAGATTAATATATAATTATTATATAATTATTAATATATAATATATATATAGGAGCGGTGCAGTACTGGTACTATTGGGGTACAGCTGGTGTAGAGAGGGCAGGACATGCATGTGCACAGTGGGGCGCGGCGCCACACCCGGGCGGGGTGGAACACTAATGAAGTCTAATACATGTAGATGGAGGCTAATGGCAGTAAGTGGCCTATACTGGCTCCTCCCACCCACAGGTAATATGTACCATTGTGCTACATTACCGCTACTTGGCTGGCCTTGGGAGCGGGCAATGAGGGGAAGTGGTGGTGTAATTATCTATGGATATTGGCCAGGACATCTGATGATGTTTGATAAACAATGGGGGGAAGCAGGCCTGCCATGGGCTGCCAGGGCCAATGGTAAACCATACTCTACCCCCGGCACTACATTAAGACCTGGCGGTAATTCAAGCAAATATGGTTCTAACAACTGTTCCACAATGTGTACACAGATGTGTACACTACATGGGGTAGACTTGAGCTGTAAGTAGTGGTATGGGGGTGGATAGTAGAGTAAAAGAGGTGGCAGTAGCAGGTGCTTCCCCCTGTATGTGGCCACCGCGCCCTGTATGTGCGACACCGTGCCCCGCGTGTGGGACAGCGTGCCCCGCGTGTGGGACGCCGTGCCCCGCGTGTGGGACACCGTGCCCCGCTATTCTATATTCAGAATGGTGGCTAGTATATGGTGGGTTTAAAGGACTGGAATGGTGGCTAGTATATGGTGGGTTTAAAGGACTGGAATGGTGGCTAGTATATGGTGGGTTTAAAGGACTGGAATGGTGGCTAGTATATGGTGGGTTTAAAGGACTGGAATGGTGGCTAGTATATGGTGGGTTTAAAGGACTGGAATGGTGGCTAGTATATGGTGGGTTTAAAGGACTGGAATGGTGGCTAGTATATGGTGGGTTTAAAGGACTGGGATGGTGGCTAGTATATGGTGGGTTTAAAGGACTGGAATGGTGGCTAGTATATGGTGGGTTTAAAGGACTGGAATGGTGGCTAGTATATGGTGGGTTTAAAGGACTGGAATGGTGGCTAGTATATGGTGGGTTTAAAGGACTGGGATGGTGGCTAGTATATGGTGGGTTTAAAGGACTGGAATGGTGGCTAGTATATGGTGGGTTTAAAGCACTGGAATGGTGGCTAGTATATGGTGGGTTTAAAGGACTGGAATGGTGGCTAGTATATGGTGGGTTTAAAGCACTGGAATGGTGGCTAGTATATGGAGGGTTTAAAGGACCAGTATATAGTAAGTGTCTCAGCACACAGCTGGCAGGTCCCCACTCCTGGCAGGTCTCATGGCCCTCAGCCATGTCTAGCCTGCATACACAGTATATCCCAGACAGTAGATACTGCTGCTACACAACTAGTGCAGGGAGAGGTGGTACTAGTACAGGGAGGGGTGGTACTAGTACAGGGAGGGGTGGTACTAGTACAGGGAGGGGTGGTACTAGTACAGGGAGAGGTGGTACTAGTACAGGGAGGGGTGGTACTAGTACAGGGAGGGGTGGTACTAGTACAGGGAGGGGTGGTACTAGTACAGGGAGGGGTGGTACTAGTACAGGGAGGGGTGGTACTAGTACAGGGAGGGGTGGTACTAGTACAGGGAGGGGTGGTACTAGTACAGGGAGGGGTGGTACTAGTACAGGGAGGGGTGGTACTAGTACAGGGAGGGGTGGTACTAGTACAGGGAGGGGTGGTACTAGTGCAGGGAGGGGTGGTACTAGTACAGGGAGAGGTGGTTGTACAGGGAGGGGTGGTACTAGTACAGGGAGGGGTGGTACTAGTACAGGGAGAGGTGGTACTAGTACAGGGAGGGGTGGTACTAGTACAGGGAGGGGTGGTACTAGTGCAGGGAGGGGTGGTACTAGTACAGGGAGGGGTGGTACTAGTACAGGGAGGGGTGGTACTAGTACAGGGAGGGGTGGTACTAGTACAGGGAGGGGTGGTACTAGTACAGGGAGGGGTGGTACTAGTACAGGGAGAGGTGGTACTAGTACAGGGAGGGGTGGTACTAGTACAGGGAGGGGTGGTACTAGTACAGGGAGGGGTGGTACTAGTACAGGGAGGGGTGGTACTAGTGCAGGGAGGGGTGGTACTAGTACAGGGAGGGGTGGTACTAGTACAGGGAGAGGTGGTACTAGTACAGGGAGGGGTGGTACTAGTACAGGGAGAGGTGGTTGTACAGGGAGGGGTGGTACTAGTACAGGGAGGGGTGGTACTAGTACAGGGAGAGGTGCTAGTACAGGGAGGGGTGGTACTAGTACAGGGAGGGGTGGTACTAGTGCAGGGAGGGGTGGTACTAGTACAGGGAGGGGTGGTACTAGTACAGGGAGGGGTGGTACTAGTACAGGGAGGGGTGGTACTAGTACAGGGAGGGGTGGTACTAGTACAGGGAGGGGTGGTACTAGTACAGGGAGGGGTGGTACTAGTGCAGGGAGGGGTGGTACTAGTACAGGGAGGGGTGGTACTAGTACAGGGAGGGGTGGTACTAGTACAGGGAGGGGTGGTACTAGTACAGGGAGAGGTGGTACTAGTACAGGGAGGGGTGGTACTAGTACAGGGAGGGGTACTAGTACAGGGAGAGGTGGTACTAGTACAGGGAGAGGTGGTACTAGTACAGGGAGAGGTGGTACTAGTACAGGGAGGGGTGGTTGTACAGGGAGGGGTGGTACTAGTACAGGGAGGGGTGGTACTAGTACAGGGAGAGGTGGTACTAGTACAGGGAGGGGTGGTACTAGTACAGGGAGGGGTGGTACTAGTACAGGGAGGGGTGGTACTAGTACAGGGAGGGGTGGTACTAGTACAGGGAGGGGTGGTACTAGTACAGGGAGGGGTGGTACTAGTACAGGGAGGGGTGGTACTAGTACAGGGAGGGGTGGTACTAGTACAGGGAGGGGTGGTACTAGTACAGGGAGGGGTGGTACTAGTACAGGGAGAGGTGGTACTAGTACAGGGAGGGGTGCTTGGTGGCAACTAGTACAGGGAGAGGTGGTACTAGTACAGGGAGAGGTGCTAGTACAGGGAGGGGTGGTACTAGTGCAGGGAGGGGTGGTACTAGTGCAGGGAGGGGTGGTACTAGTACAGGGAGGGGTGGTACTAGTACAGGGAGGGGTGGTACTAGTACAGGGAGGGGTGGTACTAGTACAGGGAGGGGTGGTACTAGTACAGGGAGGGGTGGTACTAGTACAGGGAGAGGTGCTAGTACAGGGAGGGGTGGTACTAGTACAGGGAGGGGTGGTACTAGTGCAGGGAGGGGTGGTACTAGTACAGGGAGGGGTGGTACTAGTACAGGGAGGGGTGGTACTAGTACAGGGAGGGGTGGTACTAGTACAGGGAGGGGTGGTACTAGTGCAGGGAGGGGTGGTACTAGTACAGGGAGGGGTGGTACTAGTACAGGGAGGGGTGGTACTAGTACAGGGAGGGGTGGTACTAGTACAGGGAGAGGTGGTACTAGTACAGGGAGGGGTGGTACTAGTACAGGGAGGGGTACTAGTACAGGGAGAGGTGGTACTAGTACAGGGAGAGGTGGTACTAGTACAGGGAGAGGTGGTACTAGTACAGGGAGGGGTGGTACTAGTACAGGGAGGGGTGGTACTAGTGCAGGGAGAGGTGGTACTAGTACAGGGAGGGGTGGTACTAGTGCAGGGAGGGGTGGTACTAGTACAGGGAGGGGTGGTACTAGTACAGGGAGGGGTGGTACTAGTACAGGGAGGGGTGGTACTAGTACAGGGAGGGGTGCTTGGTGGCAACTAGTACAGGGAGGGGTGCTTGGTGGCTACTAGTACAGGGAGGGGTGCTAGTACAGGGAGAGGTGCTTGGTGGCTATTGCTTGTTGGCTAAGGACTGTGGTGCCTTGTCTCACTATAGTTCAGTCCTACATGTTGTAGCCCCAGGGCGCGGCACACACTTTATCACTCTATCAAGGAGACTGTGATGCACTTTGTATGTAACACTATTTTTCTTCTCTTTCCAGGTGCCAAACATGTTGGAATAAACCCCAAGATCAACAACATGGTCCAAGGCTACGAAGCGGCCAAATATGATTTTATCCTTATTTCTGACAGCGGTCTTAAAAGTAAGTAGAATAAGCCACTGATAATGAGCTAATGTGACTTAACAAGTTTGTTTCATTTGTAGGTAATTCACTCAATGTTATATACAGTGAGGTAGATTAGAGGGAGAGGTATCATTCACTCAATGTTATATACAGGGTGGTAGATTAGAGGGAGAGGTATCATTCACTCAATGTTATATACAGTGAGGTAGATTAGAGGGAGAGGTATCATTCACTCAATGTTATATACAGGGAGGTAGATTAGAGGGAGAGGTATCATTAACTCATTGTTATAAGCAGGCAGGTAGATTAGAGGGAGAGGTATCATTCACTCATTGTTATAAGCAGGCAGGTAGATTAGAGGGAGAGGTATCATTCACTCAATGTTATAAGCAGGCAGGTAGATTAGAGGGAGAGGTATCATTCACTCAATGTTATAAGCAGGCAGGTAGATTAGAGGGAGAGGTATCATTCACTCATTGTTATAAGCAGGGAGGTAGATTAAGAGGGAGAGGTATCATTCACTCAATGTTATAAGCAGGGAGGTAGATTAGAGGGAGAGGTATCATTCACTCAATGTTATAAGCAGGGAGGTAGATTAGAGGGAGAAGTATCATTCACTCAATGTTATAAGCAGGCAGGTAGATTAGAGGGAGAGGTATCATTCACTCATTGTTATATACAGGGAGGTAGATTAGAGGGAGAGGTATCATTCACTCAATGTTATATACAGGGTGGTAGATTAGAGGGAGAGGTATCATTCACTCAATGTTATATACAGGGAGGTAGATTAGAGGGAGAGGTATCATTCACTCATTGTTATAAGCAGGCAGGTAGATTAGAGGGAGAGGTATCATTCACTCAATGTTATAAGCAGTGGGGTAGATTAGAGGGAGAGGTATCATTCACTCAATGTTATAAGCAGGGTGGTAGATTAGAGGGAGAGGTATCATTCCCTCAATGTTATAAGCAGGCAGGTAGATTAGAGGGAGAGGTATCATTCACTCAATGTTATAAGCAGTGGGGTAGATTAGAGGGAGAGGTATCATTCACTCAATGTTATAAGCAGGGTGGTAGATTAGAGGGAGAGGTATCATTCACTCAATGTTATAAGCAGGGAGGTAGATTAGAGGGAGAGGTATCATTCACTCAATGTTATAAGCAGGGTGGTAGATTAGAGGGAGAGGTATCATTCACTCAATGTTATATACAGGGTGGTAGATTAGAGGGAGAGGTATCATTCACTCAATGTTATAAGCAGGGTGGTAGATTAGAGGGAGAGGTATCATTCACTCAATGTTATATACAGGGAGGTAGATTAAGAGGGAGAGGTATCATTCACTCAATGTTATAAGCAGGGTGGTAGATTAGAGGGAGAGGTATCATTCACTCAATGTTATATACAGGGTGGTAGATTAGAGGGAGAGGTATCATTCACTCAATGTTATAAGCAGGGTGGTAGATTAGAGGGAGAGGTATCATTCACTCAATGTTATATACAGGGTGGTAGATTAGAGGGAGAGGTATCATTCACTCAATGTTATAAGCAGGGTGGTAGATTAGAGGGAGAGGTATCATTCACTCAATGTTATATACAGGGTGGTAGATTAGAGGGAGAGGTATCATTCACTCAATGTTATATACAGGGAGGTAGATTAAGAGGGAGAGGTATCATTCACTCAATGTTATAAGCAGGGAGGTAGATTAGAGGGAGAGGTATCATTCACTCAATGTTATAAGCAGGGTGGTAGATTAAAGGGAGAGGTTATAAGCAGGCAGGTAGATTTAATGTGCGAATGTCTTGTAGTTCTTAAAATAGCCACAAGTCTGACTAAATTCTCCTGCATGTGAAGATAATTTGTCGTCTCAGTTTTTTTAAGCTCATTTTCCCAGTGTCTTTTATTTGTGGAGCACTCATTAAAATTGTAATTTGGTTCCACCGCGTGGCGGCGGCGGCGGAGGAGGAGGAGGAGGAGGAGGCGTCTGTTTTAGTGGCAAGTGCAGCCCACAATGATATAAACATTTTATCTGCGCCAAACCATGTGCCGCCAATGTAACCTGCTGTTGTATTGTGGTGGAGGTCCATTTGTAGTAGGAGCAGTGACAGCCACTTGTAAGCAGGGACAGGGAGGGACAGGAGAGAGGGACAGATGGGGGAGGGAGACCTAGGGGGAGGGAATGGTGGGGGAAGGAGGGAGTTATGAGAGGGAGTGACTTTGTGTTCCCCTGCAGTAATGGAGGGAGAGGAGAGAGGGACAGACAGAGAGGGAGAGGAGAGAGGGACAGACAGAGAGGGAGAGGAGAGAGGGACAGACAGAGAGGGAGAGGAGAGAGGGACAGACAGAGAGGGAGAGGAGAGAGGGACAGACAGAGAGGGAGAGGAGAGAGGGACAGACAGAGAGGGAGAGGAGAGAGGGACAGACAGAGAGGGAGAGGAGAGAGGGACAGATGGGGGAGGGAGACCTCGGAGTGGGAATGGTGGGGGAAGGAGGGAGTTATGAGAGGGAGTGACTTTGTGTTCCCCTGCAGTAATGGCCGCCATGAATCCACTTGTTTACACGCGCTCACCCCGCCTGCCATAAACCCTCACCCCCTGCCACCCCTCCTCTCAACCCTCACCCCCTGCCACCCCTCCTCTCAACCCTCACCCCCTGCCACCCCTCCCCTTAACCCTCACCCCCTGCCACCCCTCCCCTTAACCCTCACCCCCTGCCACCCCTCCTCTCAACCCTCACCCCCTGCCACCCCTCCTCTCAACCCTCACCCCCTGCCACCCCTCCTCTCAACCCTCACCCCCTGCCACCCCTCCTCTCAACCATCACCCCCTGCCACCCCTCCTCTCAACCCTCACCCCCTGCCACCCCTCCTCTCAACCCTCACCCCTGCCACCCCTCCTCTCAACCCTCACCCCCTGCCACCCCTCCTCTCAACCCTCACCCCCTGCCACCCCTCCTCTCAACCCTCACCCCCTGCCACCCCTCCTCTCAACCCTCACCCCCTGCCACCCCTCCTCTCAACCCTCACCCCCTGCCACCCCTCCTCTCAACCCTCACCCCCTGCCATAAACCCTGAGCATTAGGGTGTAGGGTTAGCTCCACCCTCTAAACATGTAGGGGTTGTGGTACAGGGTACAGGGTGCATGTGCTGATGTAGTTGTGTAGTAGAGGCTGAGGGTTGCACACAACCACTTCATGTACTCCTTCATGTTGCATGGTGGGATACAAAATGGCGGCCTTCATGTCGCAGCTCTCCCATGAGCTTAATTGAGAACAAACTCTGTGACCTGATCCCTCTTAATGTTCTCTCTGTGACCTGATCCCTCTTAATGTTCTCTCTGTGACCTGATCCCTCTTAATCTTCTCTCTGTGACCTGATCCCTCTTAATCTTCTCTCAACCTGATCCCTCTTAATCTTCTCTCTGTGACCTGATCCCTCTTAATCTTCTCTCTGTGACCTGATCCCTCTTAATCTTCTCTCTGTGACCTGATCCCTCTTAATCTTCTCTCTCTGTGACCTGATCCCTCTTAATCTTCTCTCTCTGTGACCTGATCCCTCTTAATGTTCTCTCTGTGACCTGATCCCTCTTAATGTTCTCTCTGTGACCTGATCCCTCTTAATGTTCTCTCTGTGACCTGATCCCTCTTAATGTTCTCTCTGTGACCTGATCCCTCTTAATGTTCTCTCTGTGACCTGATCCCTCTTAATGTTCTCTCTGTGACCTGATCCCTCTTAATCTTCTCTCAACCTGATCCCTCTTAATGTTCTCTCTGTGACCTGATCCCTCTTAATGTTCTCTCTGTGACCTGATCCCTCTTAATGTTCTCTCTGTGACCTGATCCCTCTTAATGTTCTCTCTGTGACCTGATCCCTCTTAATCTTCTCTCTGTGACCTGATCCCTCTTAATCTTCTCTCTGTGACCTGATCCCTCTTAATCTTCTCTCTGTGACCTGATCCCTCTTAATGTTCTCTCGGTGACCTGATCCCTCTTAATCTTCTCTCTGTGACCTGATCCCTCTTAATCTTCTCTCTGTGACCTGATCCCTCTTAATCTTCTCTCTCTGTGACCTGATCCCTCTTAATCTTCTCTCTGTGACCTGATCCCTCTTAATGTTCTCTCTGTGACCTGATCCCTCTTAATCTTCTCTCTGTGACCTGATCCCTCTTAATGTTCTCTCTGTGACCTGATCCCTCTTAATGTTCTCTCTGTGACCTGATCCCTCTTAATCTTCTCTCGGTGACCTGATCCCTCTTAATCTTCTCTCTGTGACCTGATCCCTCTTAATGTTCTCTCTGTGACCTGATCCCTCTTAATCTTCTCTCTGTGACCTGATCCCTCTTAATCTTCTCTCTGTGACCTGATCCCTCTTAATGTTCTCTCTGTGACCTGATCCCTCTTAATCTTCTCTCTGTGACCTGATCCCTCTTAATCTTCTCTCTGTGACCTGATCCCTCTTAATCTTCTCTCTGTGACCTGATCCCTCTTAATCTTCTGTGACCTGATCCCTCTTAATCTTCTCTCAAATCAATTAATCACTGTTTCATAATTATCTGATTTTTGTTTAATCATTTTTCTTTAAAGGACGATTTTTATGGACGATAATGAACATTTCCCTGATTACAAAAATAACTGTTTCCAGAAATAATTAACGCGGCCATATTACACAGATTATGAACATACTCCATGGTTACCATGTTATTATCACCATAGAGTACCCCATGCTTACCATGTTATTACCACCGTAGAGTATGAACAGACTCCATAGTTACCATGTTATTATCACCATAGAGTATGAACAGACTCCATGGTTACCATGTTATTACCACCATAGAGTATGAACAGACTCCATGGTTACCGTGTTATTAACACCATAGAGTATGAACAGACTCCATGGTTACCATGTTATTATCACCATAGAGTATGAACAGACTCCATGGTTACCATGTTATTACCACCATAGAGTATGAACAGAGTCCATGGTTACCATGTTATTACCACCATAGAGTATGAACAGACTCCATGGTTACCGTGTTATTACCACCATAGAGTATGAACAGAGTCCATGGTTACCATGTTATTACCACCATAGAGTATGAATAGACTCCATGGTTACCGTGTTATTAACACCATAGAGTATGAACAGACTCCATGGTTACCATGTTATTATCACCATAGAGTATGAACAGACTCCATGGTTACCATGTTATTACCACCATAGAGTATGAACAGAGTCCATGGTTACCATGTTATTACCACCATAGAGTATGAACAGACTCCATGGTTACCGTGTTATTACCACCATAGAGTATGAACAGAGTCCATGGTTACCATGTTATTACCACCATAGAGTATGAACAGACTCCATGGTTACCATGTTATTACCACCATAGAGTATGAACAGACTCCATGGTTACCATGTTGATTATCACCATAGAGTATGAACAGACTCCATGGTTACCATGTTATTATCACCATAGAGTATGAACAGACTCCATGGTTACCGTGTTATTACCACCATAGAGTATGAACAGACTCCATGGTTACCGTGTTATTACCACCATAGAGTGCTCCATGGTTACCATGTTATCACCTGTGATCCATACTATTACATAAGTTAGTTACAGGTAGTTCTATTGTTTCCCATTGTTGTGCTGAAGAAGTGTGTGTGAATATTGTAAAGCAACCATCTCATGTATTTATTTTTGCTCTTTCAGTGAAAGAAGACACATTAACAGATATCGTAGCTACAATGAAGGAAAATGTCGGGCTTGTACATCAAATGCCCTTTGTCTGTGATAGAAAGGGCTTCGCCGGAGTACTAGAAAAGGTATTTAACCTGACAACCCCACAAACAAAATTGATAATATTTTAAAATTCTATATGATAATACAATTGTGTCTGTAAATTCAATTGATTTAAAAAAATTAAAATTGTACATTTGGGATATTGTGAAGTGTAGATGTAGCAGACCTACCACTGTCCACGTCCCGCCACTGTACCATTAAGGCTTTTTTACCCGCGTGTACATACACCAGCTGGACACACAGTCATGGACACTAACTAGCTACACTTGAGGGAAGGGGGCAGAGGGGACGGGCGGGGGCAGAGAGGACGGGCAGCGGGAAGAGGGGACGGGTGGGGGCAGAGAGGACGGGCAGCGGGAAGAGGGGACGGGCGGGGGCAGAGTGGACGGGTGGGGGCAGAGGGGACGGGCGGGGGCAGAGAGGACGGGCAGCGGGAAGAGGGGACGGGCGGGGGCAGAGAGGACGGGCGGGGGCAGAGTGGACGGGTGGGGGCAGAGGGGACGGGCGGGGGCAGAGAGGACGGGCAGCGGGAAGAGGGGACGGGTAGGGGCAGAGAGTACGGGCAGCGGGAAGAGGGGACGGGCGGGGGCAGAGAGGATGGGCAGCGGGAAGAGGGGACGGGCGGGGGAAGAGAGGACGGGCAGCAGGAAGAGGGGACGGGCGGGGGCAGAGAGGATGGGCAGCGGGAAGAGGGGACGGGCGGGGGAAGAGAGGACGGGCAGCAGGAAGAGGGGATGGGGGGAACAGGGGACAGAGGGAATGGGTGGGGGCAGAGGGGACGTGCAGGGGGGAAGAGTGGACGGGCGGGGGGAAAGGGGCAGAGGGGATGGGCGGGGGCAGAGGGGACGTGCAGGGGGCAGAGGGAATGGGTGGGGGCAGAGGGGTCGTGCAGGGGGGAAGAGTGGACGGGCGGGGGGAAAGGGGCAGAGGGGAAGGGCGGGGGCAGAGGGGACGGGTGGGGGCAGAGGGGATGGGGGGCAGAGGGGACGGGCGGGGGCAGAGGGGACGGGCGGGGGGAAAGGGGCAGAGAAGGGGAAGGGCGGGGGCAGAGGGGACGGGTGGGGGCAGAGGGGACGGGGGGCAGAGGGGACGGGTGGGGGCAGAGGGGACGGGTGGGGGCAGAGGGGACGGGCGGGGGCAGAGGGGACGGGCAGGGTAGAGGGGACGGGGCAGAGGGGACGGGTGGGGGCAGAGGGGACGGGTGGGGGCAGAGGGGACGGGCGGGGGCAGAGGGGACGGGCGGGGGCAGAGGGGACGGGCGGGGGCAGAGGGGACGGGCGGGGGCAGAGGGGACGGGCGGGGGCAGAGGGGACGGGCGGGGGCAGAGGGGACGGGCGGGGGCAGAGGGGACGGGCGGGGGCAGAGGGGACGGGCGGGGGCAGAGGGGACGGGCGGGGGCAGAGGGGACGGGCGGGGGCAGAGGGGACGGGCGGGGGCAGAGGGGACGGGCGGGGGCAGAGGGGACGGGCGGGGGCAGAGGGGACGGGCGGGGGCAGAGGGGACGGGTGGGGGCAGAGGGGACGGGTGGGGGCAGAGGGGACGTTTTTGAATCTCTGTAGCAAAAAGAACTCAACAGAAACTGCCAAAATTTCAGTCAAATGACTTCTTAGATGGATTGGAAAAATATGGAAGTAAATTTAGAAAATATTTAGTTTTTTACCGACGTTAGCTGAGAGAGTGGCTTTAAGTTAGTGTCCATTGCTGCTAGGAGGGGGCGTCACTGGTAGACGGCCCCACATATATACAAACTTCCATAAGACTGTCCTTGTTACCAACTGGTGGCGAGATTTGGTACTACTGAAAGCATATAGTAAAACCTTTACCTTGCTTAACCTTGTCCCCTTTATAACCTATTGGGGGGGGGGGGTCCCCCTAGCCACATCCAGGACAACTACACTATAGTACAAGGCTAGTGACAACTGGGTATTGGGGCTGACATAGCAGAAAAGGTTTTAGTAAATATGTGACATTGTCTCTGTGTGTAAATATGATGTAATGTGGGATATAGAGTGATAAGTCTTGGTGGCAGCGGCCTTGGTAGGCCTCACCCTGGAGGCGCACCGTAACCTGGCTCACATGTACCTGCCACATGACATATACAGTCTCAGTGATTCTGTTTGTTGATTTCACAGTTTTGTGCAATAATTGTCAATACTAATGTAGATTTGATCCAGCAACTGATTAAACTTATATTTCATGATGTCAAAACCTATTACCAAACTGACCTATTTGCCTATTGGGCCTCATTGGTTGATGTTATGCTTGGTGCATGTGTTGATGACCTTGAACCCATGACCCACAAGTCATCTGTTCAAGGTCATTATATTCCTGTTACAGTGATCCAGGTTACCATGGATACCACTCTGTGTTACCATGGATACATGTGTGTTACGGTGATCCTGGTTACCATGGATACATGTGTGTTACGGTGATCCTGGTTACCATGGATACATGTGTGTTATGGTGATCCAGGTTACCATGGATACATGTGTGTTACGGTGATCCTGGTTACCATGGATACATGTGTGTTACGTTGATCCAGGTTACCATGGATACATGTGTGTTACGGTGATCCTGGTTACCATGGATACATGTGTGTTACGGTGATCCAGGTTACCATGGATACATGTGTGTTACGGTGATCCTGGTTACCATGGATACATGTGTGTTGCCATGGCAACCTCTGCCCCTCTAACATTTACCCACGACCGCTTCTTCACCCCTTGTCTCCTGCTGCTTCACTTTCAGGTCTATTTTGGTACTCGGTTTGCCAAAGTTTATCTGTTTGCCGACTTTATTGGCATGAACACGACGACAGGAATGTCTTGTCTCGTGCGGAAAGCTATTCTAGAGGAGGCAGGAGGTCTCCGGGTCTTCGGCCAGTATTTGTCTGAAGACTTTTTTCTTGCTCAAGCCATATTAGATAGGTAAGGGTCACATGACCACCCTACTACCCAGAATGCCTTCTCAGGCCTCTCCTCCCTCATTGGCTGCTATACATCACGTGCTGTGTATGGGTCAATGGAGCCCAACATTGACAACTATTCTGACCTTATAGGCAACATTTGGAGATGGAGAAAGAACCATCATTTTTACTGACTACCCACATTTTCCCCATTTTGGACATACAAAGAATTTCTGTAGAAGAATTGGTAATTTGTAACATATGGGATTTTAGACCACACACAGAAAGCCTTCTGTACAAGAATATTATGATTTATATTCAAACACAACTTTAAAATGTAACTTACATTATGGAAAAAACAATGAACAAATTTCTTACATTCTTAAAACATGGAATCAAGCTGCCACATTTTTAAAATTGACCAAAAGTTTTACAATTGCACGACTGGCCATTGAGTGGGAGGAGCCTGAGTGATGCATTGTGGGTTGTGGGCGTGGCCTGGACGTGTGATGCATGGTGACGTTGAGCGTTCCTAGTGATAAGCACCTCCCACCTGACCCTTGTTGTCATGGTGATACCGTGGACCACCACTCACACCCCCGTACACCCGCTCGTGTACCGCCCACCCACACTCCACTTGGTAATAGAAGCATCACTTAACAGTTGCAATTATCTCAAAATTTGTGAAAGTAATCTTATGGATTCCTGTGTGATTTTCAGAAGATTATTTCAAGACTTTGATTTAAAAACATTAAAGTAATTGTAAAATAGTCATTTACCAAGCAGCGTGGTTGTGCTGCTATAGGAGCGGGACGGGACGCACTGACTGACTGATAAGGACTTGTTGTGTTTAAGTTTTGCTCTTTATTTAGACTGTATTTGTAGTCTGTAGTACGTGTAGCCACCCCCAGGCAGCAGCACAACTAGACGGTTTTTCCATTATTTACAGATACATTTTGGCGCACAATTTTCTAAGATCTACTTGAATGCGGATCTTTTTAACATCAACTGTATGACAGGCATGTCGTGCCTGTTCCGCAAGCCTGTGTTAGACGAGGTTGGCGGACTGCAATCACTGGGGTCCTACCTGGCCGAGGATTACTATATGGCGCATACTTTTGTCACTAGGTAAGCCTTGTCCTCCTCACTGTAGGGGGCGCCACATGGGCTGCCTTATACGCTGCACACAACATCAGGGTCTCTATATACACACCACATATACACCACTCTCACACACCATATACACCACTCTCACACACCATATACACCACTCACACACCATGTATACACACTCACACACCATGTATACACACTCACACACCATATACACCACTCTCACACACCATGTATACACACACACATTCACTCAACCCACATATACACACTCACCCCACACACACCACATATACACCACTCACACTCACCATGTATACACACTCACACACCACACACACACACATACACTCTCACACCACACATACACTCTCACACCACACACACACACACTCACATATACCACTCACTCACACCACACACTCACACCACACCACTCACACTCACATATACCACACACATACATACACTCTCACACCACACACACACACACTCACATATACCACTCACTCACACCACACACTCACACCACACCACTCACACTCACATATACCACACACATACATACACTCTCACACCACTCACACTCACATATACCACTCACTACACATACACACACACATTCACTGAGAGAGAACACGTTACTGGTGCTACACACATGTATACAGAGACCATGTGTTGTGTGCTGGGTGTATGTATGCCACAATCAGCTTGTTCTGCCTCGCTTGCTGCTCGGCCCGCATGGTGTTGGGGCACCCGGTGCCAGTATTGGGCGTACTGCCCGGTGCTGGGCTGTCCGGTGCCAGTATTGGGCCGCGTACCGCCCGATGTAGGGCCGCATACTGCTCGCTTGTAAGCCTTTCCTGCAGCTTCTGCCTCTGCTTGAATAAATCAACAATTAAGGCAAATCGCTTAAATTTGTATTTTTTAATTATTTTTTTTTGCGACTTGTTACGATCATAACTAATGCTTCAAGTGCCAGAAGCTTTGCTTTCCTTTGATTTAAAGCAAAATAACAAAAAAACTTCTTTATTTAATCTTTATTTAATTATATTTGATTTGGTTTGGTTAGAGTTGACCTGGTGCGTGATTGAGTACTAACCCTCCTCACATTGTGTGTAGTTTATATATTATTTATACATTAACTCTTTACCTCTTGTCTATTAACCCTTTGGCTCTTGCATGCTACTATTTGAACCTTTCTGACCTTTGTGTTGTGCATGGGTGGGTCTATGCATAATGTTAACACTGTGGTGCATGGGTGGGTCTATGCACCTTACATGTGTACCTGTGTGTGTACCTGTGTGTGTACCTGTGTGTGTACCTGTGTATACACCTGTACACCAGCCTCCCCGCTACTCATGGATACCAATCAACCATTACCTGGCACAGCAACAGCAGCAACAGGTAAGTCACTTTATTATACACTCAGCCCTCAGCCCATGGGTCACTTTATACACTCAGCCCTCAGCCCATGGGTCACTTTATACACTCAGCCCATGGGTCACTTTATTATACACTCAGCCCATGGGTCACTTTATACACTCAGCCCATGGGTCACTTTATACACTCAGCCCTCAGCCCATGGTCACTTTATACACTCAGCCCATGGGTCACTTTATACACTCAGCCCTCAGCCCATGGTCACTTTATACACTCAGCCCTCAGCCCATGGGTCACTTTATACACTCAGCCCATGGGTCACTTTATACACTCAGCCCATGGTCACTTTATACACTCAGCCCATGGTCACTTTATACACTCAGCCCTCAGCCCATGGGTCACTTTATACACTCAGCCCATGGGTCACTTTATACACTCAGCCCATGGTCACTTTATACACTCAGCCCTCAGCCCAT
>OW804099.1:4498572-4508572 GCA_942159475.1 Sthenelais limicola | reverse complement strand
ATAAGGATGGTATGTCAAGTGATTGGACGCCTACTGCTCTAATGGCTTTCCAGGCGTCCTAATGGGATTATAATGACATTTTGCAGTTTGGGGCAAGAGACTTTCCCTCAGTTTAGAAGGACTCAATTCTGAGGCATGGCTTTCCCTCAGTTTGGAGGGACCTTCAACCCTGAGCCTAGACTGGCAAGGCTTTCCCTCAGTTTGGAGGGACACTCTCAACTCTGAGCCTAGACTGGCAAGGCTTCCCCTCAGTTTGGAGGGACTGTCCACTCTGAGCCTAGACTGGCAAGGCTTTCCCTCAGTTTGAAGGGACTCTCTCACCTCTGAGCCTAGACTAGCGAGGCTTTCCCTCAGTTTGAAGGGGCTCTCAACTCTGAGCCTAGACTGGCGAGGCTTTCCCTCAGTTTGGAGGGACTCTCTCAACTCTGAGCCTAGACTGGCATGGATTTCCCTCAGTTTGGAGGGACCCTCTCAACTCTGAGCCTAGACTGGCGAGGCTTTCCCTCAGTTTGGAGGGACTCTCTCAACTCTGAGCCTAGACTGGCGAGGCTTTCCCTCAGTTTGGAGGGAATCTCTCCACTCTGAGCCTAGACTGGCGAGGCTTTCCCTCAGTTTGGAGGGATTCTCTCACCTCTTAAGCCTAGACTGGCAAGGCTTTCCCTCAGTTTGGAGGGACTCTCCCAACTCTGATCCTACACTGGAGAGGCTTTCCCTCAGTTTGGAGGGACTGTCAACTCTGAGCCTAGACTGGCATAGATTTCCCTCAGTTTGGAGGGACTGTCAACTCTGAGCTCAGACTGGCAAGGCTTTCACTCATTTTGAAGGGACTCTCTCAAGTCTGAGACTACACTGGCATGGATTTCCCTCAGTTTGGAGGGGCTCTCTCAACTCTCAGCCTACACTGGCAAGGCTTTCCCTCAGTTTGGAGGGACACTCTCAAGTCTGAGCCTAGACTGGGCGTGAAGCTGTGTGCTGTTGGTGGTGCCTGGGGTAGAGAGAGAGAACGGGGCTGGGATGAACCTTAATGAGGAAGTGGTGTGCGTGACCAGGCCTCTTTAAATATTCACCACTAGGGGGAGCTAGACGCTGTGGTCACCATGGCAACAGGTAGCTAACAGCAAGAGTAAGAAACTGGTCACTTGTACTCCACCCGCGGCCTCTAGAACTTCTACCCACTCTCAGACTTGTTTACTATAGCTATACTTCTCACTGGACTTACCCCTCTAGAGCGGCCTCTAGAACTTCTACCCACTCTCAGACTTGTTTACTATAGCTATACTTCCCACTGGACTTACCCCTCTAGAGCGGCCTCTAGAACTTCTACCCACTCTCAGACTTGTTTACTATAGCTATACTTCTCACTGGACTTACCCCCCACTGGACTAACCCCCTACAGACTTACCCTCGACTTGTCTGTACCTAGACACACCCTAGACTTAACACCAGTCTGGACTTATCTGTGACAGTAAACACCAGTTTACATTACCAGCCTGCCCTCTTATCTCAGTGAGGAAGTGTTCAGGACTGTTCTCTCAGTGAGGAAGTGTTGTTCTCTCAGGACTGTTAGACTCTATATCCCAGCCTCAGGATGATTCCCTCCAATGCGTCGCTGGTGCGCTACAACAACCCTGTGTTGATGAGCCGCCATGTAGATAAGAAGGGTGCTAAGCTGCGTGGGGGCGGGGCTCAGGCCACCAAGAGGTTTGGTGTTGGCGGTGGGAAGGCGCCGGGGGGTCAGAGTGAGGAGCAGAAGTGTGAGGAGATCCTGAACCAGATCCTGCCGCCCCGTGAGTGGGCTGACATAGGGCAGGTGTGGATCCAGCGTGTGTCCTCCACCCCCGCCACCCGCCAGGACATCATCAACCTACAGGAGGAGCTTGACCGCCGCCTCCAGCAGCGCCAGGCGCACGAGACCGGGATCTGCTCCGCCCGGCGTGAGCTGTATGAGCAGTGCTTTGATGAACTGATCCGCCAGGAGACCATCAACTGTATGGAGCGCGGCCTGCTGCTGGTGCGCGTGCACGACGAGATCAAACGCACGCTCGCCGCATACCAGACCCTGTATGAGAGCACAGTGGCGTACGGCATGAGGAAGGCCCTGCATGCCGGGCAGGCCACCGTGGACATGACTCAGCTGGTCACACAGCTAGAGACAGAACAGGCAGATCTAAAGTCACAGGTGGACGAGCTCCAGAACCGCTGTCAGTCCATGATACAGCGGGACGAGGAGGAGCGCACCGCAGAGCTCAAGAAACGCTCGCAGGAGGTGCTCTTCCTGAAACGTACAAACCAACAGCTCAAGTCACAGCTCGAGGGCGTCCTCGCTCCCAGCAAGAAATAGTCCGACCACCAGTGAACTGATGTTGTCCTGGTAAAGTGTAAAACAACAAAGTGAAGCAGTATAGAGTAGACATGTATGAACTCATGGCCTGTGCACCACACAGCTCCCCATCATCATCAGTAAACCAGCAAATATAGACAAATATAGACACATGTTGACTGGGGGAGTCACACCGAGTAGATTGTGCACCTGTAGCCATGAGATCATGTGTTCATTTAACCGTTACTTATGGTTTACACCCACAGTTGAATTGAATTGAAATACGTTTATTCAGTACTCGACTGCGAATCTGGGAAGTCTCCGGCATAATGGGAGGTATTCTGATCCCACAGTCTTGTTACAACATTCTAAACAGAGGACAATCCCGCTACAATCATTGACTGTAGTCGGGTCTCTGCTGATTATTAAATATTTCTAATGACTTTTCAGGAGTGTATAACATGGTTATAATTATATTTGTCTTTTTTATATAAACTCAGTATATTATAACATTTGTCTAAATAAATTATTGATTTTTTTTTTTTCTCAGACTCAGTATGTGATATGGATTGAAATGTGATATAACCAAATAATGGTAATAATTATCTATTATGAATAACAATGTATATATATTTCATCATATCAGGAATATATGTGGGAATTAGTTACCGGTCGCTGCGGTGCCCTGAAGTCCAGGATGAGCTTATAGTGAGACTGGTTTAAGGCAGATCCATCACATTAGGTGCACATTATCTCTTATTGCTGGAAAAGCTTTTCCAGGAACATGTATTTTAGCTCTAGTGTTGTGTTGCTCCAAATCGTTTCTCTACATAAATGTTCTGGGCTACAGATTAGACATTAATATTGTATATTATGGATATAGCAGCCTGGAAAATCTGCTGAAATTGGACTGGAAAATACTTGTAAATCTGCTGAAATTGGACTGGAAAATACTTGTAAATCTGCTGAAATTGGACTGGAAAATACTTGTAAATCTGCTGAAATTGGACTGGAAAATACTTGTAAATCTGCTGAAATTGGACTGGAAAATACTTGTAAATCTGCTGAAATTGGAAACTACTTGTCAATGTTGGACATAATGATACATATGATAGAGTATGGCATATGATGCAGTCTAATTATAGCAGCAGTGATTTGTGTGTTAGTGGCCCCCAGTGCGACCACACACTACCATCATACTTACTGCTACCCCCATGTGGAGCCCAGTGTACCAACCCCGCCCCCATGTGGGCACCAGGCTCCAGCTCATGTTGCTAATGGGTGTAGATGAGGCAGTGTAAGCACTCCCCGCCACCACCAGATGCTGGACAGAGCGCCACATATATACACACATGTACACCACTGGTCATGTATCTCACTTGTCTACATACCAGTGGGTGGAAGGACTGTGTACACACATGTACACCACTGGTCATGTATCTCACTTGTCTACATACCAGTGGGTGGAAGGACTGTGTACACACATGTACACCACTGGTCATGTATCTCTCATGTCTACATACCAGTGGGTGGAAGGACTGTGTACACATATACACATGTACACCACTGGTCATGTATCTCACATGTCTACATACCAGTGGGTGGAAGGACTGTGTACACACATGTACACCACTGGTCATGTATCTCACATGTCTACATACCAGTGGGTGGAAGGACTGTGTACACACATGTACACAACTGGTCATGTATCTCACTTGTCTACATACCAGTGGGTGGAAGGACTGTGTACACACATATACACAACTGGTCATGTATCTCACATATCTACATACCAGTGGGTGGAAGGACTGTGTACACACATGTACACCACTGGTCATGTATCTCACATGTCTACATACCAGTGGGTGGAAGGACTGTGTACACACATATACACATGTACACCACTGGTCATGTATCTCTCATGTCTACACACCAGTGGGTGGAAGGACTGTGTACACACATATACACATGTACACCACTGGTCATGTATCTCACATGTCTACATACCAGTGGGTGGAAGGACTGTGTACACACATGTACACCACTGGTCATGTATCTCACTTGTCTACATACCAGTGGGTGGAAGGACTGTGTACACATATACACCACTGGTCATGTATCTCTCATGTCTACATACCAGTGGGTGGAAGGACTGTGTACACACATATACACATGTACACCACTGGTCATGTATCTCACATGTCTACATACCAGTGGGTGGAAGGACTGTGTACACACATGTACACCACTGGTCATGTATCTCTCATGTCTACACACCAGTGGGTGGAAGGACTGTGTACACATATACACCACTGGTCATGTATCTCTCATGTCTACACACCAGTGGGTGGAAGGACTGTGTACACACATGTACACCACTGGTCATGTATCTCTCATGTCTACACACCAGTGGGTGGAAGGACTGTGTACACACATGTACACCACTGGTCATGTATCTCTCATGTCTACATACCAGTGGGTGGAAGGACTGTGTATACACATGTACACATGTACACCACTGGTCATGTATCTCACTTGTCTACATACCAGTGGGTGGAAGGACTGTGTACACACATGTACACCACTGGTCATGTATCTCACTTGTCTACATACCAGTGGGTGGAAGGACTGTGTACACACATGTACACCACTGGTCATGTATCTCTCATGTCTACATACCAGTGGGTGGAAGGACTGTGTACACATATACACATGTACACCACTGGTCATGTATCTCTCATGTCTACATACCAGTGGGTGGAAGGACTGTGTACACACATGTACACCACTGGTCATGTATCTCACATGTCTACATACCAGTGGGTGGAAGGACTGTGTACACATGTACACCACTGGTCATGTATCTCTCATGTCTACATACCAGTGGGTGGAAGGACTGTGTACACATATACACATGTACACCACTGGTCATGTATCTCTCATGTCTACATACCAGTGGGTGGAAGGACTGTGTACACACATGTACACCACTGGTCATGTATCTCTCATGTCTACACACCAGTGGGTGGAAGGACTGTGTACACACATGTACACCACTGGTCATGTATCTCACATGTCTACATACCAGTGGGTGGAAGGACTGTGTACACATATATACACATGTACACCACTGGTCATGTATCTCTCATGTCTACATACCAGTGGGTGGAAGGACTGTGTACACACATATACACATGTACACAACTGGTCATGTATCTCTCATGTCTACACACCAGTGGGTGGAAGGACTGTGTACACACATATACACATGTACACCACTGGTCATGTATCTCACATGTCTACACACCAGTGGGTGGAAGGACTGTGTACACATATACACATGTACACCACTGGTCATGTATCTCTCATGTCTACACACCAGTGGGTGGAAGGACTGTGTACACACATGTACACCACTGGTCATGTATCTCACATGTCTACATACCAGTGGGTGGAAGGACTGTGTACACACATGTACACCACTGGTCATGTATCTCTCATGTCTACATACCAGTGGGTGGAAGGACTGTGTACACACATATACACATGTACACAACTGGTCATGTATCTCTCATGTCTACACACCAGTGGGTGGAAGGACTGTGTACACATGTACACATGTACACCACTGGTCATGTATCTCTCATGTCTACATACCAGTGGGTGGAAGGACTGTGTACACATATATACACACATGTACACCACTGGTCATGTATCTCTCATGTCTACACACCAGTGGGTGGAAGGACTGTGTACACACATGTACACCACTGGTCATGTATCTCACATGTCTACATACCAGTGGGTGGAAGGACTGTGTACACACATATACACAACTGGTCATGTATCTCTCATGTCTACACACCAGTGGGTGGAAGGACTGTGTACACACATGTACACATGTACACCACTGGTCATGTATCTCTCATGTCTACATACCAGTGGGTGGAAGGACTGTGTACACATATACACATGTACACAACTGGTCATGTATCTCTCATGTCTACACACCAGTGGGTGGAAGGACTGTGTACACACATGTACACCACTGGTCATGTATCTCACATGTCTACATACCAGTGGGTGGAAGGACTGTGTACACACATGTACACCACTGGTCATGTATCTCACATGTCTACATACCAGTGGGTGGAAGGACTGTGTACACACATGTACACCACTGGTCATGTATCTCTCATGTCTACATACCAGTGGGTGGAAGGACTGTGTACACACATATACACATGTACACAACTGGTCATGTATCTCTCATGTCTACACACCAGTGGGTGGAAGGACTGTGTACACATGTACACATGTACACCACTGGTCATGTATCTCACATGTCTACACACCAGTGGGTGGAAGGACTGTGTACACATATGTACACCACTGGTCATGTATCTCACTTGTCTACATACCAGTGGGTGGAAGGACTGTGTACACACATGTACACCACTGGTCATGTATCTCTCATGTCTACATACCAGTGGGTGGAAGGACTGTGTACACATATATACACACATGTACACCACTGGTCATGTATCTCTCATGTCTACACACCAGTGGGTGGAAGGACTGTGTACACACATGTACACCACTGGTCATGTATCTCACATGTCTACATACCAGTGGGTGGAAGGACTGTGTACACACATATACACAACTGGTCATGTATCTCTCATGTCTACACACCAGTGGGTGGAAGGACTGTGTACACACATGTACACATGTACACCACTGGTCATGTATCTCACATGTCTACATACCAGTGGGTGGAAGGACTGTGTACACATATACACATGTACACAACTGGTCATGTATCTCTCATGTCTACACACCAGTGGGTGGAAGGACTGTGTACACACATGTACACCACTGGTCATGTATCTCACATGTCTACATACCAGTGGGTGGAAGGACTGTGTACACACATGTACACCACTGGTCATGTATCTCTCATGTCTACATACCAGTGGGTGGAAGGACTGTGTACACACATATACACATGTACACAACTGGTCATGTATCTCTCATGTCTACACACCAGTGGGTGGAAGGACTGTGTACACATGTACACATGTACACCACTGGTCATGTATCTCTCATGTCTACATACCAGTGGGTGGAAGGACTGTGTACACATATATACACACATGTACACCACTGGTCATGTATCTCTCATGTCTACACACCAGTGGGTGGAAGGACTGTGTACACACATGTACACCACTGGTCATGTATCTCACATGTCTACACACCAGTGGGTGGAAGGACTGTGTACACACATGTACACCACTGGTCATGTATCTCACTTGTCTACATACCAGTGGGTGGAAGGACTGTGTACACACATATACACATGTACACCACTGGTCATGTATCTCACATGTCTACATACCAGTGGGTGGAAGGACTGTGTACACACATATACACATGTACACCACTGGTCATGTATCTCACTTGTCTACATACCAGTGGGTGGAAGGACTGTGTACACACATGTACACCACTGGTCATGTATCTCTCATGTCTACATACCAGTGGGTGGAAGGACTGTGTACACACATGTACACAACTGGTCATGTATCTCACATGTCTACATACCAGTGGGTGGAAGGACAGAGCGCCTCATATGTACACACATGTACACCACTGGTCATGTATCTCTCATGTCTACATACCAGTGGGTGGAAGGACTGTGTACACACATGTACACCACTGGTCATGTATCTCACTTGTCTACATACCAGTGGGTGGAAGGACTGTGTACACACATGTACACCACTGGTCATGTATCTCTCATGTCTACATACCAGTGGGTGGAAGGACTGTGTACACACGTGTACACCACTGGTCATGTATCTCACATGTCTACATACCAGTGGGTGGAAGGACTGTGTACACACATGTACACCACTGGTCATGTATCTCACTTGTCTACATACCAGTGGGTGGAAGGACTGTGTACACACATGTACACCACTGGTCATGTATCTCACTTGTCTACATACCAGTGGGTGGAAGGAGTGGGAATATCTAAGTGACTGAATCCAACCTGTTAGTTAATTGTTTATTATACTTTTAATGATATACACAGAAAACATTTTGGGGCCATATGAATTAATTCCAGCCATAAACTTCATTAAAAAAAAGCTCATTGGTTACCATGACTACCACAAGTAACTCACTAGTGAAATACGCACTGTACATACTTTACTCTAGATATATAATAAAATATATTAATATTAATAACAATGTTAGTCTGAAATGTGTCCAATATATAGAGAGAATGGGACGAGCCGGCAATAATCGAAAATTTATTGGATGAGTTTTGTCCACATAGCCACGATGCCATAGGCAGAGTGCTTATGTGGACGAATCAAGTCCAATAAATTTTTTATTATTGCTGGCGAGTTCCATTCTATATTTATTATATGTGCATAAAATTTGATCATATGTCATCAGATATCACTGAAAAAGTCTCAGAGAGCCCCGCTGCCCCACTGACGGCCCCACTGACAGCCCCGTTGGTAGGCCTACTGTGTAATCATGCAGTATTTAGGCCTACTTATATTGTTTCTTGAGCTATATTAACAAAAAACTTATATCATTCAATAGAGAATTTAATGCTCTATATAACGATTTTATGTATTTCTATAATCATAGTACCAGAATCACGGGGATCGCGGAGATTTGTTGACATGCTTCGCGGAGAGCCAAGGCACTTGTCTAGTTGTTAATTTTATAGTTAGCCTATATAGAACTATGAAATTAACAACTTAAACAAGGGCCTTTGGATCTCCGCGAAGCATGTCAACAAATCCATAGGCATAGACTTACAGTGTGGAGGTAATGTTAGAGCTACTTTTAGACAACTACATTTTTATTGTACACATATGATAAAAATATTTTTATTGCACCCCACTTATTGCCCCTCTCAAGATGGATGCACATATAATAAATATACAGTATAAACAAGCCATATTACACTGGAACGTGCCCAATATATACCGCGTAAACGTTCAAAATGTGTAATCATTTTTATCCCCAATAAGAAAAGGAAACAAATGAAAGGACATGTTTTATAATTGGGAAAACAAGTTGGACTTAAGTAAAGCTAACAATAAACATGGCCTTCAGCTTAACCTAATTTTGATATCTATTTGTGGTTGGGTTAAGGCTCCCTGTGATCAGTGTAATATAAGCCTGATCTATTCACCATTTGAAACTAACATATGCCCAAGCGTATAAACGGGGAAATACGGTAATAGTCAAATAATGTTTTTATAAAACTTGAAATACTGATATTGACCAAATATGTCAATATATATATATTGACATGTCAATATATTATTGACATGTCTGATGTCAATAATATAATGTAGCCATGTGGAGTGAATGTATACATGTAGGAGTGAATGTATACATGTAGGAGTGAATGTATACATGTGTGGAGTGAATGTATACATGTGTGGAGTGAATGTATACATGTGTGGAGTGAATGTATACATGTAGGAGTGAATGTATACATGTGTGGAGTGAATGTATACATGTGTGGAGTGAATGTATACATGTGTGGAGTGAATGTATACATGTGTGGAGTGAATGTATACATGTAGGAGTGAATGTATACATGTGTGGAGTGATGTGGTGTATACAGTAGGCCACCAACCTGTC
>OW804099.1:4353889-4390024 GCA_942159475.1 Sthenelais limicola | reverse complement strand
GTGGCTGAAGGTTAGAGTCCTCTATGTCTAATACACCATGGTAGTTTATGGGGGGCGGGGGGGGGGGGCAGACAATTATAGTACATCTGTAATGGTGGCTGAAGGTTAGAGTCTCTATGTCTAATACACCATGGTAGTTTATGGGGGCGGGGGGGGGGGGGCAGACAATTATAGTACATCTGTAATGGTGGCTGAAGGTTAGAGTCTCTATGTCTAATACACCATGGTAGTTTATGGGAGGCGGGGGGGGGGGGGGCAGACAATTATAGTACATCTGTAATGGTGGCTGAAGGTTAGAGTCTCTATGTCTAATACACCAGGGTAGTTTATGGGGGCGGGGGGGGGGGGCAGACAATTATAGTACATCTGTAATGGTGGCTGAAGGTTAGAGCCTCTATGTCTAATACACCATGGTAGTTTATGGGGGCGGGGGGGGGGGGGGCAGACAATTATAGTACATCTGTAATGGTGGCTGAAGGTTAGAGCCTCTATGTCTAATACACCAGGGTAGTTTATGGGGGCGGGGGGGGGGGGGGGGAGGGCAGACAATTATAGTACATCTGTAATGGTGGCTGAAGGTTAGAGTCTCTATGTCTAATACACCAGGGTAGTTTATGGGGCGGGGGGGGGGGGGGGGGGCAGACAATTATAGTACATCTGTAATGGTGGCTGAAGGTTAGAGTCTCTATGTCTAATACACCATGGTAGTTTATGGGGGCGGGGGGGGGGGGGCAGACAATTATAGTACATCTGTAATGGTGGCTGAAGGTTAGAGACTATGTCTAATACACCATGGTAGTTTATGGGGGCGGGGGGGGGGGGGGAGGGCAGACAATTATAGTACATCTGTAATGGTGGCTGAAGGTTAGAGTCTCTATGTCTAATACACCATGGTAGTTTTATGGGGGCGGGGGGGGGGGGGGGCAGACAATTATAGTACATCTGTAATGGTGGCTGAAGGTTAGAGACTATGTCTATACACCATGGTAGTTTATGGGGGCGGGGGGGGGGGGCAGACAATTATAGTACATCTGTAATGGTGGCTGAAGGTTAGAGTCTCTAGTCTAATACACCAGGGTAGTTTATGGGGGCGGGGGGGGGGGAGGGCAGACAATTATAGTACATCTGTAATGGTGGCTGAAGGTTAGAGTCTCTATGTCTAATACACCATGGTAGTTTATGGGGGCGGGGGGGGGGGGGGCAGACAATTATAGTACATCTGTAATGGTGGCTGAAGGTTAGAGTCTCTATGTCTAATACACCAGGGTAGTTTATGGGGGCGGGGGGGGGAGGGCAGACAATTATAGTACATCTGTAATGGTGGCTGAAGGTTAGAGTCTCTATGTCTAATACACCATGGTAGTTTATGGGGCGGGGGGGGGGGGGGGCAGACAATTATAGTACATCTGTAATGGTGGCTGAAGGTTAGAGTCTCTATGTCTAATACACCAGGGTAGTTTATGGGGGCGGGGGGGGGGGGGGGGCAGACAATTATAGTACATCTGTAATGGTGGCTGAAGGTTAGAGTCTCTATGTCTAATACACCAGGGTAGTTTATGGGGGCGGGGGGGGGGGGGGGCAGACAATTATAGTACATCTGTAATGGTGGCTGAAGGTTAGAGTCTCTATGTCTAATACACCATGGTAGTTTATGGGGGCGGGGGGGGGGGGGGGCAGACAATTATAGTACATCTGTAATGGTGGCTGAAGGTTAGAGTCTCTATGTCTAATACACCATGGTAGTTTATGGGGGGGGGGGGGGGGAGGCAGACAATTATAGTACATCTGTAATGGTGGCTGAAGGTTAGAGTCTCTATGTCTAATACACCATGGTAGTTTATGGGGGCGGGGGGGGGGGGGGGGAGGGCAGACAATTATAGTACATCTGTAATGGTGGCTGAAGGTTAGAGCCTCTATGTCTAATACACCATGGTAGTTTATGGGGGGGGGAGGGAGGGCAGACAATTATAGTACATCTGTAATGGTGGCTGAAGGTTAGAGACTATGTCTAATACACCATGGTAGTTTATGGGGGCGGGGGGGGGGGGGGTGGAGGGGAGACAATTATAGTACATCTGTAATGGTGGCTGAAGGTTAGAGCCTCTATGTCTAATACACCATGGTAGTTTATGGGGGGGGGAGGGAGGGCAGACAATTATAGTACATCTGTAATGGTGGCTGAAGGTTAGAGACTATGTCTAATACACCAGGGTAGTTTATGGGGGCGGGGGGGGGGGGGTGGAGGGGAGACAATTATAGTACATCTGTAATGGTGGCTGAAGGTTAGAGTCTCTATGTCTAATACACCATGGTAGTTTATGGGGGCGGGGGGGGGGGGGGGAGGGCAGACAATTATAGTACATCTGTAATGGTGGCTGAAGGTTAGAGTCTCTATGTCTAATACACCATGGTAGTTTATGGGGGCGGGGGGGGGGGGTGGAGGGGCTGGGTGTGAGGAATAAGAATGTTACCTTGACTGGCCGTACTACATTATAGGACTTCATTATGGTGCCTGCACCTGTACCCACACTAGGGTCTAGAGTTGGGAAGGACTACCATGCTCAAAATCTGGAGAAACAAAGTGAAATAAGTTACCAATGGAACTTAGCATCTGCTATCGTTTTAATGTACGTACAGCGCGAAACGGACATTGAGTGTGGTGACAGTGTGTATGGTGCTGTGTGCCAATGCCCCAATGGCTGCCTTCCACACATAGTTACAATATATCCTGCTACTGACAAACTTCCTTCATCATATTCCTAGTACTTCCTTCTCTTTCAAAAACAACTTCATTCAATACGTGAATATATAAATATAAATTGTTTTTTTTGTTTATAAAGAACAAGTTCATTCAATATGTAACTGTATAAATATAAGTTGTTTTTGGTGTTTAAAAACAATCAGTGCCCGGTGGTTTGCCCTGACATGACTAGTATTGTATGGTTCTCTTACTGACCACCAGAGGGGGTATGTACAGTTATGGCTGATGGCCAGCCCCCCAGGCCCCCCCCGCCCCCCAGGCCCCCCCCCCCACACACACTAATGAATTCCGTCCATTCCCCTACAGCCAGACCAACCCTAACAATACAGCAATACTGCAGTCAACAAATATACAGCAAAACTGCAGTCAACAAATATACAGCAAAACTTGTTAGCAGAAAAATTCACTTTTTATGATTAAAATGTTTCAAGATTTTGTGATTCACGAAGCAGAAAACACATGTAAAATCAAAATATACCAAGATTCTATTCTACCACTATTTGCAGAGTTTATGTGTTTATATGTCTATGATGTGTGACTTAAAATATATTTTAACATTTCCTTAGTCCTTAGATCTAGTATTTCATAACGGTTAGATGTCAGTGATAGAGAGAACGGCTACGTGAGCAGGTTTGACAGTGTTTGGTGTATTTCTGATATTTATATTTCATTTACTCATTATGTTAAAAGAGTGGTATTTATAGCTCGTGCAATAATTGCACTCCTTCCACTCATTAGTTACCCTGGATATGGGTTAGATTTTCAGAAAATGTACAATTGGCAGCTCTACACATTTAGTAAATTCTGCTAAATTAGACTGCAATTTGGTCAATACTAGGTAAATTCGAGTATGTATGGCATTGCATTGATTCTAGCAATCTGTTTGGTTAGGTTGAACTGTATTTTGAACTTTATTTTCGTCTGACATTTGGGTTATTTGAGAAGATTGGTGAAGTTGAATTGTACATTTTCTGACAATCTGACCCATATATGTATATAGTGTTAATTCTAGCCCGTGACGTGTGTAAGGACTTGACATAGAGCACTTATGGGTCAGATTTCCAGAAAATGTACAATTCACCTTCACCAATTCTCTCAAATAACCTACATTTAAGACAAAAATGAGCTTCAAAATGCAGTTTAACATAACAGAACTGATACTTTAAATCAATGCGATACTAAATATACTCAGATATACCCAGTATTCTTCATTTTTCAGCCTAATATAGGAAAATTTCCTAAATGCGTAGAGCTGCCAATTGTACATTTTCTGAAAATCTGACCCGTATCCCTGCAGCCTTAGCTTAGTGAGGGAGGGCCAGACCGTGGGCAGGCCCTGAGGGTGGACAGCCTGGTCTCACTCCTTATATACCACACAAAGGTCTCACCACACATAGCCCCCAGACTTCCTACCACCCCTCCAGCGTCTTGGACTCGCCCAGTACTACGTACTTACTCCGCATGCTTAATGAGACATAGTCTTACAAGTTGATATGCTAGAAAAATAAAAAGGAGCGCATTAAAGTTTAATCGGAATAATTAAAAAGCTTTTTATTGTGGTTTGTTCTGCGTATATGTATCAATAGAATAGGGGATTTGCATGTCTCACTGCGCATGTCTAACTACAGTGCATGCTGGGATGGATTCAGTTCAAGTCTTGTCATACAAATATTTAGCAACATTTTTATCGAAAAATGCAAGTTTCTTTTCACCATTATCATAGATTGTGAAAATGATCTATTAAAACCAAATGCATGATGGGAAAGATGAAGTCTTGTTCATGAAAACATGTAAAAAACATGGATATTTACATGAGATTATAGTTAAATATTCCATGCTGAACATAACATGTTTTCATAGCTTGTACACTAACATACAACTCCCATAATTCCATGCTAATCGAGATTCAAAATGGCGGCCCTGCAACTGCCCTATTGGCGTTTACTGCGCTTGTATACACTAGTGCTTGTATATAATTGTGCATGTCTCATTGACTCATGGTGGAAGGAAAGTTTGTTAAGTTACAAAACGCAGCACATTAAAATCGTTTATCGAATTGTCGAGGACAAATGTTTAGCTATTACATAGCAGTATATTTATTTGTCATGTAATTATCACTCCAGTAGGAGGAGAAAAGGAAGAAGAGGCGGGGGGGGGGGGGGGGGGAGGGGGGAGGGGGGGGAATACTAGCAGATCCCTGTCCTCCTTGGTCTAGTGATCTCATTATCCACGGATCTCTGTAATTAATTATTAACTCTAGTAGAGATGAGAGGTTGAACCTGACTGAACCCATGCTGTCTCTCTGTGTGTGGGTTATTCCTTCTCATTGGTGCAATGGGAGCTTACTGGGTGATGTAGAGTGATGTACAGTAGTAATGGTGGTACAATAAGGGTTGGCTGGATGATGTAGTGTAATGTACTGAGGGTTGCATACTATTACTATAAATCCTGCTGCTGTAATAGTGAGTGGATTGTCTATTGTATACGGGTCAGATTTTCAGAAAATGTACAATTGGCAGCTACACATTTAGTAAGTTCTGCTAAATTAGGCTGCAATTGGGTCAATACTAGGTAAATTCGAGTATATACAGCATTGCATTGATTCTAGCAATCTGTTTGGTTAGATTGAACTGTATTTTGAACTTTATTTTCGTCGGAAATGTGGGTTATTTGAGAAGATTGGTGAAGGTGAATTATACATTTTCTGACAATCTGACCCGTTATACACACCCTTACAACCCACTACCCACTGATCATATCTCAGCCTACAGTGGTTGTACCCGTTCCTCCATGCATATCTCCCTCTTACACGGGGTATAATATCTCACCCATCTCATATATCCATCATGACTGTCTGTAACGTCCTCTGATGTTGTCATAGATACATGTACTGCATTATTGGGAGATTTATATTTATATTATGGACTGAGATGTACCTAATGTGGTGGCCTCTATCTATACTATATCAGTATATATTTATATCATGGACTGAGATGTACCTAATGTGGTGGCCTCTATCTATACTATATCAGTATATATTTATATCATGGACTGAGATGTACCTAATGTGGTGGCCTCTATCTATACTATATCAGTATATATTTATATCATGGACTGAGATGTACCTAATGTGGTGGCCTCTATCTATACTATATCAGTATATATTTATATTATGGACTGAGATGTACCTAATGTGGTGGCCTCTATCTATACTATATCAGTATATATTTATATTATGGACTGAGATGTGCCTAATGTGGTGGCCTCTATCTATACTATATCAGTATATATTTATATTATGGACTGAGATGTGCCTAATGTGGTGGCCTCTATCTATACTATATCAGTATATATTTATATTATGGACTGAGATGTGCCTAATGTGGTGGCCTCTATCTATACTATATCAGTATATATTTATATTATGGACTGAGATGTGCCTAATGTGGTGGCCTCTATCTATACTATATCAGTATATATTTATATTATGGACTGAGATGTGCCTAATGTGGTGGCCTCTATCTATACTATATCAGTATATATTTATATTATGGAGTGAGATGTACCTTATGTGCTGGTCTGTATCTATACTATATCAGTATGATATGCCGCCACCATATGTCACACGTTAGGCTGCTCTATATTCACTTTGTCATAGATTCAGTGAAAAAAGGCTAATGTTTGGTTTCAATTCAATGTTTTATTTATTTAGCACTTATAGGACGAATCGACGCATGGCGCATAAATAAAGAACGAGATCAGAGATTGAGTTCTTTATTGACCCGTCCATGCGGAAACTAGCTTAAAACATGCTTAATTAAAAAGATAATAACATAATTTACCATATCTGGTTTTCGTACAAGAGGAATATAACTAGAAACAGTTGAAACGATCGAGGAAGAAAGCACTCGCACTGGCAAACTTGTGTCGGCAACCTTGCTTCACCAAACTTGCGTTGGCATGACAACGTGCCGCTAATGTACTAGTTCATTACTGCTTTACAAGTAATGAACGGCTATCAGCGCCTCAATATTGAATGCATGTATAATAATTGTCTTTATTACACGGTACATAGTCTGACAAATGATTTCCCAGTTTTCATCATATAAAGGACAAATATTTCCACCAAATATAATCCTAAAGGACGAATATTTCCACCAAATATAATTCTATAGGACGAATATTTCCACCAAATATAATTCTATAGGACGAATATTTCCACCAAATATTATTCTATAGGACGAATATTTCCACCAAATATCTATTATTTCTATCGATGCTAGAGCCTATTTGTGTGACTGGTGCTTGTACATATATGTGGTGGGTGGGCGGGGGGAGTGTATGATAGCGGCATGTCCAGTGATGGTGGGATTACTGATAAGCCCAGGTTATCACAGTGTTTGCCATGTCATCACACATTGTCATAATACTAGACGTGACTGCTGCCATAATATATACAATATATACAATATATAGCCTGCACTAGTTCCTGGCCTGCCACACTGCCGCTGTGTGCTCTAGAGTGCACAAGGCATTAAGTATATAACAATCTTTTCCACTTATCTTATATACATATTAATCAACATTCTATCTATTGTGGAGACGTGTCTGTAAGCCAACACCCTCTATGAACTACTGTATGGTTAACTATAAACTACTGTACGGTTAACTATAAACTACTGTATGGTTAACTATAAACTACTGTACCCTCTATGAACTACTGTATGGTTAACTATAAACTACTGTATGGTTAACTATAAACTACTGTATGGTTAACTATAAACTACTGTATGGTTAACTATAAACTACTGTACGGTTAACTATAAACTACTGTATGGTTAACTATAAACTACTGTACCCTCTATGAACTACTGTATGGTTAACTATAAACTACTGTATGGTTAACTATAAACTACTGTATGGTTAACTATAAACTACTGTATGGTTAACTATAAACTACTGTACGGTTAACTATAAACTACTGTACCCTCTATAAACTACTGTATGGTTAACTATAAACTACTGTATGGTTAACTATAAACTACTGTATGGTTAACTATAAACTACTGTATGGTTAACTATAAACTACTGTATGGTTAACTATAAACTACTGTATGGTTAACTATAAACTACTGTATGGTTAACTATAAACTACTGTATGGTTAACTATAAACTACTGTATGGTTAACTATAAACTACTGTATGGTTAACTATAAACTACTGTATGGTTAACTATAAACTACTGTACGGTTAACTATAAACTACTGTATGGTTAACTATAAACTACTGTATGGTTAACTATAAACTACTGTATGGTTAACTATAAACTACTGTACGGTTAACTATAAACTACTGTATGGTTAACTATAAACTACTGTATGGTTAACTATAAACTACTGTATGGTTAACTATAAACTACTGTATGGTTAACTATAAACTACTGTAGGGTTAACTATAAACTACTGTATGGTTAACTATAAACTACTGTATGGTTAACTATGAACTACTGTATGGTTAACTATGAACTACTGTAGGGTTAACTATAAACTACTGTACGGTTAACTATAAACTACTGTATGGTTAACTATAAACTACTGTATGGTTAACTATGAACTACTGTAGGGTTAACTATAAACTACTGTATGGTTAACTATAAACTACTGTATGGTTAACTATAAACTACTGTATGGTTAACTATAAACTACTGTATGGTTAACTATATACTACTGTATGGTTAACTATAAACTACTGTATGGTTAACTATAAACTACTGTATGGTTAACTATGAACTACTGTAGGGTTAACTATGAACTACTGTACCCTCTATAAACTACTGTACGGTTAACTATGAACTACTGTATGGTTAACTATAAACTACTGTATGGTTAACTATAAACTACTGTAGGGTTAACTATATACTACTGTATGGTTAACTATATACTACTGTATGGTTAACTATAAACTACTGTATGGTTAACTATAAACTACTGTATGGTTAACTATAAACTACTGTATGGTTAACTATGAACTACTGTATGGTTAACTATAAACTACTGTATGGTTAACTATAAACTACTGTATGGTTAACTATGAACTACTGTATGGTTAACTATAAACTACTGTATGGTTAACTATAAACTACTGTATGGTTAACTATAAACTACTGTATGGTTAACTATGAACTACTGTACCCTCTATAAACTACTGTATGGTTAACTATAAACTACTGTATGGTTAAACACTGAAAAGTAACAGTCACTACTGGTAAACAACCAGTGCTGCCACCTATAACAATTTTTTATAATATTATAATATAGGTAGAAATATTTTAATTGTATAAAAATCAAGCAAACCAGGTATAGCTATAGCTTATAGGGTGGTTATACTTTACCCTTTATATTAACTGGGTCAGGCTTATAGGGTGTTTTACTTTACCCCTTATATTGACTGGGTCAGGCTTATAGGGGGTTTATACTTTACCCCTTTATATTGACTGGGTCAGGCTTATAGGGGGGTTTATACTTTACCCCTTTATATTGACTGGGTCAGGCTTATAGTGGGTTTATACTTTACCCCTTTATATTGACTGGGTCAGGCTTATAGGGGGTTTATACTTTACCCCTTTATATTGACTGGGTCAGGCTTATAGGGGGGTTTATACTTTACCCCTTTATATTGACTGGGTCAGGCTTATAGTGGGGTTTATACTTTACCCCTTTATATTGACTGGGTCAGGCTTATAGGGGGGTTTATACTTTACCCCTTTATATTGACTGGGTCAGGCTTATAGGGGGGTTTATACTTTACCCCTTTATATTGACTGGGTCAGGCTTATAGGGGGTTTATACTTTACCCCTTTATATTGACTGGGTCAGGCTTATAGGGGGGTTTATACTTTACCCCTTTATATTGACTGGGTCAGGCTTATAGGGGGGGTTTATACTTTATCCCTTTATATTGACTGGGTCAGGCTTATAGGGGGGTTTATACTTTACCCCTTTATATTGACTGGGTCAGGCTTATAGGGGGGGTTTATACTTTATCCCTTTATATTGACTGGGTCAGGCTTATAGGGGGGTTTATACTTTACCCCTTTATATTGACTGGGTCAGGCTTATAGTGGGGTTTTACTTTACCCCTTTATATTGGTGTAGGAACCCATGACTGGGCCTTATAGGTTGTAAAACCCCCCTATTGTATACACCCTGCTATAACCACAGGGTGATGTAAAACCCCCCTATTGTATACCACCCTGCTATAACCACAGGGTGATGTAAAACCCCCCCTATTGTATACACCCTGCTATAACCACAGGGTGATGTAAAACCCCCCTATTGTATACACCCTGCTATAACCACAGGGTGATGTAAAACCCCCTATTGTATACACCCTGCTATAACCACAGGGTGATGTAAAACCCCCTATTGTATACACCCTGCTATAACCACAGGGTGATGTAAAACCCCCCTATTGTATACCACCCTGCTATAACCACAGGGTGATGTAAAACCCCCCTATTGTATACACCCTGCTATAACCACAGGGTGATGTAAAACCCCCCTATTTTATACACCCTGCTATAACCACAGGGTGATGTAAAACCCCCCTATTGTATACCACCCTGCTATAACCACAGGGTGATGTAAAACCCCCCTATTGTATACACCCTGCTATAACCACAGGGTGATGTAAAACCCCCTATTGTATACACCCTGCTATAACCACAGGGTGATGTAAAACCCCCTATTGTATACACCCTGCTATAACCACAGGGTGATGTAAAAACCCCCTATTGTATACCACCCTGCTATAACCACAGGGTGATGTAAAACCCCCCTATTGTATACACCCCTGCTATAACCACAGGGTGATGTAAAACCCCCCTATTGTATACCACACTGCTATAACTACAGGGTGATGTAAAACCCCCCCTATTGTATACCACCCTGCTATAACCACAGGGTGATGTAAAACCCCCCTATTGTATACCACACTGCTATAACCACAGGGTGATGTAAAACCCCCCCTATTGTATACACCCTGCTATAACCACAGGGTGATGTAAAACCCCCCTATTGTATACCACACTGCTATAACCACAGGGTGATGTAAAACCCCCCTATTGTATACACCCTGCTATAACCACAGGGTGATGTAAAACCCCCCTATTGTATACCTGCTATAACCACAGGGTGATGTAAAACCCCCCTATTGTATACCACCCTGCTATAACCACAGGGTGATGTAAAACCCCCCTATTGTATACCTGCTATAACCACAGGGTGATGTAAAAACCCCCCTATTGTATACACCCTGCTATAACCACAGGGTGATGTAAAACCCCCCTATTGTATACCTATAACCACAGGGTGATGTAAAACCCCCCTATTATATAGACCTCTGCTATAACCACAGGGTGATGTAAAACCCCCCTATTGTATACCTGCTATAACCACAGGGTGATGTAAAACCCCCCTATTGTATACACCCCTGCTATAACCACAGGGTGATGTAAAACCCCCTATTGTATACACCCCTGCTATAACCACAGGGTGATGTAAAACCCCCCTATTGTATACCTATAACCACAGGGTGATGTAAAACCCCCCTATCGTATACACCCTGCTATAACCACAGGGTGATGTAAAACCCCCCTATTGTATACCTATAACCACAGGGTGATGTAAAACCCCCCTATTATATACACCCCTGCTATAACCACAGGGTGATGTAAAACCCCCCTATTGTATACCACACTGCTATAACCACAGGGTGATGTAAAACCCCCCTATTATATACACCCCTGCTATAACCACAGGGTGATGTAAAACCCCCCTATTGTATACCTATAACCACAGGGTGATGTAAAACCCCCCTATTGTATACCTGCTATAACCACAGGGTGATGTAAAACCCCCCTATTATATACACCCCTGCTATAACCACAGGGTGATGTAAAACCCCCCTATTGTATACCACACTGCTATAACCACAGGGTGATGTAAAAACCCCCTATTGTATACCTGCTATAACCACAGGGTGATGTAAAACCCCCCTATTGTATACACCCTGCTATAACCACAGGGTGATGTAAAACCCCCCTATTGTATACCACACTGCTATAACCACAGGGTGATGTAAAACCCCCCTATTGTATACACCCCTGCTATAACCACAGGGTGATGTAAAACCCCCCTATTGTATACCACACTGCTATAACCACAGGGTGATGTAAAACCCCCCTATTGTATACACCCCTGCTATAACCACAGGGTGATGTAAAACCCCCCTATTGTATACACCCCTGCTATAACCACAGGGTGATGTAAAACCCCCCTATTGTATACACCCTGCTATAACCACAGGGTGATGTAAAACCCCCCTATTGTATACACCCCTGCTATAACCACAGGGTGATGTAAAACCCCCCTATTGTATACCTGCTATAACCACAGGGTGATGTAAAACCCCCCTATTATATACACCCCTGCTATAACCACAGGGTGATGTAAAACCCCCCTATTGTATACCTGCTATAACCACAGGGTGATGTAAAACCCCCCTATTATATACACCCCTGCTATAACCTCAGGGTGATGTAAAACCCCCCTATTGTATACACCCCTGCTATAACCACAGGGTGATGTAAAACCCCCCTATTATATACACCCCTGCTATAACCACAGGGTGATGTAAAACCCCCTATTGTATACACCCTGCTATAACCACAGGGTGATGTAAAACCCCCCTATTGTATACCTGCTATAACCACAGGGTGATGTAAAACCCCCCTATTGTATACCACCCTGCTATAACCACAGGGTGATGTAAAACCCCCCTATTGTATACACCCTGCTATAACCACAGGTTGATGTAAAACCCCCCTATTGTATACACCCCTGCTATAACCACAGGGTGATGTAAAACCCCCCTATTGTATACCACACTGCTATAACCACAGGGTGATGTAAAACCCCCCTATTGTATACCACCCTGCTATAACCACAGGGTGATGTAAAACCCCCCTATTGTATACCTGCTATAACCACAGATGAGTGCTACCCGTTACCACGTTATGCTAATTTCCTCTGTTTTGCTCTTTTCTCTGACAGGAAATGGCGGTTACACCGGAGTACCCCACAATTATCGCCCGAGTCGATGCCCTCCATCTCCATCCTCAAGCCGCTGACGGGTGTCGACCCTTATCTGTACGAGAACCTCGAGACGTTTTTCAACATGGATTACCCCAGTGTAAGTAGTTATTTGGCTCTTTATTATCGCTGCCCGAGGTTATTCTTTTTCAGCAAATTTTTTTTTTTCAGCAAATTCTTTATTTCATTAAAAGCAGTGTCTTATACAGGATGGACTTCACTCGAGTCATAATATTTCAACTTTATTCATTTTAAAACTTTAGCTTAATTTAAAAATAGAGACTGAAACACCTTCACAGGAGTTATATCTGACAGGATTGAAGTTGTTGAGAACAATTTTATCACTTGCTTATTGTTGCTCATATCATTGGAACAGACAAAGGTGAAGATACAATTCAAATTCAAACATTGATGATCATTTGATATTTTATGATAAAGATTGTGATGGTGGGAAGCAGGAAGAGAATAATGACAGGAACATTAGTCATCATGTGTCTATCTACGTCCATATATTGACAGGGAACAAAATACAACATAATTATTTCATGAGATTAGATTTGTTTATCAGGAAGCATACTGGTGATAGTTAGATAGTTGGAGCCCATGCACCGTTATATTGATACATACTGTATGTGGGGTATAGGTGGGGGGCTGGTATAAAGACTAATGGACCAGGGTTTGAGTCTATTTCTGTGATTAATTATTGGAATAATGTATTTGATGTTGACTACTTGCTGTGGGCATTATGCCTTATGGCTGCCACACTGTGTGTATGTATACCTCTGTACAGTGGGTGGTACAGTGGGTGGTACACATGTACTGTTTATGTACACACCACTGTACAGTGGGTGGTACACATGTACTGTTTATGTACACATGACTGTACAGTGGGTGGTACACATGTACTGTTTATGTACACATCACTGTACAGTGGGTGGTACAGTGGTGGTACACATGTACTGTTTATGTACACATCACTGTACAGTGGGTGGTACAGTGGTACACATGTACTGTTACATAACCCACAGATAGAGAGAGAGGAAGGGCACAGGGTCCATGAGTCCCACTCACCATGATATGTTATCATGCACCATATCTGGGTACACCTTATCTACTCTATATATCCTGTATTGGTGTTGAGTAGTGCTTGTTGGCGCGCTTTCTTCCTCTACCTCACATGGGCGACCTTCTCACACTTCTGGGGAGAGAGAGGAGAGAGAGAGGTGAGGGAGAGAGAGGAGCGAGAGAGGAGCGAGAGAGAGAGGAGAAAAAGAGGAGGGAGAGGAGAGAGAGAGGGGGAGAGGAGAGAGAGAGGTGAGGGAGAGAGAGGTGAGGGAGAGAGAGGAGAGAGAGAGAGGAGCGAGAGAGAGGAGCGAGAGAGAGAGGAGAGAGAGAGGAGAGAGGAGGGAGAGAGGGAGGAGAGAGAGGGAGGAGAGAGAGAGAGGAGAGAGAGACACAGAGAGAGTGACACAGAGAGAGGCAGTGAGCGGGAGCGTGTATCTCTACACATGAGTGAGTAGATTCAGCACCAGTGAGGGAGCATTCATTATGTATAACGGTCCAACTGCTGGCCTATTGTAGTCCTGGTGTACACTTGATTAATTCATGGTGATGGGGCGGGGGGGGGGGGGGCTGGTGTGTGATGTAATGTGACAGTTGGTGGATGCTATATCAGGGGGGGGGTGCGGGGGGAGTGAGTGATGGTTGCTGGTGGGGGCAGGGGGCGGGGGGTGGTGGGCTAAGCTTTACCAACTCTACTGTACTCCAGGGTTGGTCATTGTCACAAGTCATATAGATATTTACAAGTGACGAGTGTTACACTGTACTTGTAGCCTACACTGTAAGTCTGGTGTGTACAGAATACTGATGAACATGATGAATTGACATGCATGACTAAATGTGTGGGTGAAAGCCTTCTAGCTCATGGGCAACATATATATATAACAACTTTTATTCAGTAATCAATTAATGATATGAAGGGCACATAACCCAGTAAATACAGTATTAAGTAGGTCATGAAGGTGTGAATTAATGCAGGACTTGCTGTTCATGCCTGAGTTTGTATTTGTGTCTAAGTAACATGTGACTAGGGAAGGTGGTGAGTTTACACATGAAATAGTGGAGAAGATGTAAACATGCTGTGCCAAGGTCTAATGATTGCACATGTGTGGGAGTCATTGACCTCGGCCAGGAGCGGGAGATTTGGCAGCCCACGGTAATCAATGGTACACTTGTGTACATGGCTCCACCAGGCTTTGTTGTGATGCTTCAAGTGTTGGGGCTTACAGTCACACTTGTTGGCAATAGAATTAGTGCTTTACAGGCCAAGGTTTGTCAGCAGGAGCAGGTGCTATAGGTACAGGTGCTATAGGTACAGGTGCAGGTGCTATAGGTACAGGTGCAGGTGCTATAGGTACAGGTGCAGGTGCTATAGGTACAGGAGCAGGTGCTATAGGTACAGGAGCAGGTGCTATAGGTACAGGGGCAGGTGCTATAGGTACAGGGGCAGGTGCTATAGGTACAGGAGCAGGTGCTATAGGTACAGGTGCAGGTGCTATAGGTACAGGAGCAGGTGCTATAGGTACAGGTGCTATAGGTACAGGAGCAGGTGCTATAGGTACAGGAGCAGGTCCTATAGGTACAGGGGCAGGTGCTATAGGTACAGGGGCAGGTGCTATAGGTACAGGAGCAGGTGCTATAGGTACAGGAGCAGGTGCTATAGGTACAGGGGCAGGTGCTATAGGTACAGGTGCTATAGGTACAGGAGCAGGTGCTATAGGTACAGGAGCCAGGTGCTATAGGTACAGGTGCAGGTGCTATAGGTACAGGAGCAGGTGCTATAGGGAGGGAATGTACAGGAGCAGGTGCTATAGGTACAGGAGCAGGTGCTATAGGTACAGGAGCAGGTGCTATAGGTACAGGAGCAGGTGCTATAGGTACAGGAGCAGGTGCTATAGGTACAGGAGCAGGTGCTATAGGTACAGGAGCAGGTGCTATAGGTACAGGAGCAGGTGCTATAGGTACAGGTGCTATAGGTACAGGAGCAGGTGCTATAGGTACAGGAGCAGGTGCTATAGGTACAGGAGCAGGTGCTATAGGTACAGGAGCAGGTGCTATAGGGAGGGAATGTACAGGTGCAGGTCCTATAGGGAGGGAATGTACAGGAGCAGGTCTATATCTATGGCAGCCCTGAGCTGGTGTGTGTGGGACGGCATGTGTTACTGTATAATTACATAAGTGGCCTCGAATATGTGTCCCGAGGGTTGTTCACTCACTGTACATCTGCTTCAGGGCACAATGGGGTGGGGTGAGAGTGGGGGTGGGGTGAGGGGGTGGGGAGGGGGGGGAGTCACCCACACAGTGGCCCCTTATACCACTATGTAACGTGCTGTGCATTGGGCCTGATCCACTATGTAGGCACTAACTATAGCTGCCAGACCTCAATTCTTGTATATATTATATCATGATCATTCAGTGTATAATAAATAGCAAATAGCCTCTATTCATGTTTGAACTGTTCTCAACACAATCAGAAAACATCACTTGTGATGCGTCTCCCTTAGTTGCAAGCCTCCATGTGCTGCTATAAGTGAGGAGATAGTGAGTGTAGCCTGTGCCATATATAGGTATTAACCCTGCAGTGCTATAAGTGAGGAGTTACTCTGATAGTGAGTGTAGCCTGTGCCATATATAGGTATTAACCCTGCACTGCTATAAGTGAGGAGATACTCTGATAGTGAGTGTAGCCATATATAGGTATTAACCCTGCAGTGCTATAAGTGAGGAACTCTGATAGTGAGTGTAGCCATATATAGGTATTAACCCTGCACTGCTATAAGTGAGGAGATACTCTGATAGTGAGTGTAGTCAGTGCCATATATAGGTATTAACCCTGCAGTGCTATAAGTGAGGAGATACTCTGATAGTGAGTGTAGCCATATATAGGTATTAACCCTGCACTGCTATAAGTGAGGAGATACTCTGAGTGTAGTCAGTGCCATATATAGGTATTAACCCTGCAGTGCTATAAGTGAGGAGTTACTCTGATAGTGAGTGTAGCCTGTGCCATATATAGGTATTAACCCTGCACTGCTATAAGTGAGGAGATACTCTGATAGTGAGTGTAGCCATATATAGGTATTAACCCTGCAGTGCTATAAGTGAGGAGATACTCTGATAGTGAGTGTAGTCAGTGCCATATATAGGTATTAACCCTGCACTGCTATAAGTGAGGAGATACTCTGATAGTGAGTGTAGCCATATAGGTATTAACCCTGCACTGCTATAAGTGAGGAGATACTCTGATAGTGAGTGTAGCCTGTGCCATATATAGGTATTAACCCTGCACTGCTATAAGTGAGGAGATACTCTGATAGTGAGTGTAGCCATATATAGGTATTAACCCTGCACTGCTATAAGTGAGGAGATACTCTGATAGTGAGTGTAGTCTGTGCCATATATAGGTATTAACCTGCACTGCTATAAGTGAGGAGATACTCTGATAGTGAGTGTAGTCAGTGCCATATATAGGTATTAACCCTGCACTGCTATAAGTGAGGAGATACTCTGATAGTGAGTGTAGTCAGTGCCATATATAGGTATTAACCCTGCACTGCTATAAGTGAGGAGATACTCTGATAGTGAGTGTAGCCTGTGCCATATATAGGTATTAACCCTGCACTGCTATAAGTGAGGAGATACTCTGATAGTGAGTGTAGCCATATATAGGTATTAACCCTGCACTGCTATAAGTGAGGAGATACTCTGATAGTGAGTGTAGCCATATATAGGTATTAACCCTGCAGTGCTATAAGTGAGGAGATACTCTGATAGTGAGTGTAGTCAGTGCCATATATAGGTATTAACCCTGCACTGCTATAAGTGAGGAGATACTCTGATAGTGAGTGTAGCCATATAAAGGTATTAACCCTGCACTGCTATAAGTGAGGAGATACTCTGATAGTGAGTGTAGCCTGTGCCATATATAGGTATTAACCCTGCACTGCTATAAGTGAGGAGATACTCTGATAGTGAGTGTAGCCATATATAGGTATTAACCCTGCAGTGCTATAAGTGAGGAGATACTCTGATAGTGACTGTAGCCATATATAGGTATTAACCCTGCACTGCTATAAGTGAGGAGATACTCTGATAGTGAGTGTAGCCATATATAGGTATTAACCCTGCAGTGCTATAAGTGAGGAGATACTCTGATAGTGAGTGTAGTCAGTGCCATATATAGGTATTAACCCTGCACTGCTATAAGTGAGGAGATACTCTGATAGTGAGTGTAGCCATATATAGGTATTAACCCTGCACTGCTATAAGTGAGGAGATACTCTGATAGTGAGTGTAGCCTGTGCCATATATAGGTATTAACCCTGCACTGCTATAAGTGAGGAGATACTCTGATAGTGAGTGTAGCCTGTGCCATATATAGGTATTAACCCTGCACTGCTATAAGTGAGGAGATACTCTGATAGTGAGTGTAGTCTGTGCCATATATAGGTATTAACCCTGCACTGCTATAAGTGAGGAGATACTCTGATAGTGAGTGTAGTCTGTGCCATATATAGGTATTAACCCTGCACTGCTATAAGTGAGGAGATACTCTGATAGTGAGTGTAGTCAGGGCCATATATAGGTATTAACCCTGCACTGCTATAAGTGAGGAGATACTCTGATAGTGTAGTCAGTGCCATATATAGGTATTAACCCTGCACTGCTATAAGTGAGGAGATACTCTGATAGTGAGTGTAGCCTGTGCCATATATAGGTATTAACCCTGCACTGCTATAAGTGAGGAGATACTCTGATAGTGAGTGTAGTCAGTGCCATATATAGGTATTAACCCTGCACTGCTATAAGTGAGGAGATACTCTGATAGTGAGTGTAGTCAGTGCCATATATAGGTATTAACCCTGCACTGCTATAAGTGAGGAGATACTCTGATAGTGAGTGTAGCCTGTGCCATATATAGGTATTAACCCTGCACTGCTATAAGTGAGGAGATACTCTGATAGTGAGTGTATGCCATATATAGGTATTAACCCTGCACTGCTATAAGTGAGGAGATACTCTGATAGTGAGTGTAGTGCCATATATAGGTATTAACCCTGCACTGCTATAAGTGAGGAGATACTCTGATAGTGAGTGTAGCCTGTGCCATATATAGGTATTAACCCTGCGCTGCTATAAGTGAGGAGATACTCTGATAGTGAGTGTAGTCAGTGCCATATATAGGTATTAACCCTGCACTGCTATAAGTGAGGAGATACTCTGATAGTGAGTGTAGTCAGTGCCATATATAGGTATTAACCCTGCAGTGCTATAAGTGAGGAGATACTCTGATAGTGAGTGTAGCCATATATAGGTATTAACCCTGCACTGCTATAAGTGAGGAGATACTCTGATAGTGAGTGTAGCCATATATAGGTATTAACCCTGCACTGCTATAAGTGAGGAGATACTCTGATAGTGAGTGTAGTCAGTGCCATATATAGGTATTAACCCTGCACTGCTATAAGTGAGGAGATACTCTGATAGTGAGTGTAGCCATATATAGGTATTAACCCTGCACTGCTATAAGTGAGGAGATACTCTGATAGTGAGTGTAGCCTGTGCCATATATAGGTATTAACCCTGCAGTGCTATAAGTGAGGAGATACTCTGATAGTGAGTGTAGCCATATATAGGTATTAACCCTGCACTGCTATAAGTGAGGAGATACTCTGATAGTGAGTGTAGTCAGTGCCATATATAGGTATTAACCCTGCACTGCTATAAGTGAGGAGATACTCTGATAGTGAGTGTATGCCATATATAGGTATTAACCCTGCACTGCTATAAGTGAGGAGATACTCTGATAGTGAGTGTAGTCAGTGCCATATATAGGTATTAACCCTGCACTGCTATAAGTGAGGAGATACTCTGATAGTGAGTGTAGTCAGTGCCATATATAGGTATTAACCCTGCAGTGCTATAAGTGAGGAGATACTCTGATAGTGAGTGTAGCCATATATAGGCATTAACCCTGCAGTGCTATAAGTGAGGAGATACTCTGATAGTGAGTGTAGCCATATATAGGTATTAACCCTGCAGTGCTATAAGTGAGGAGATACTCTGATAGTGAGTGTAGCCATATATAGGTATTAACCCTGCACTGCTATAAGTGAGGAGATACTCTGATAGTGAGTGTAGCCATATATAGGTATTAACCCTGCACTGCTATAAGTGAGGAGATACTCTGATAGTGAGTGTAGTCAGTGCCATATATAGGTATTAACCCTGCACTGCTATAAGTGAGGAGATACTCTGATAGTGAGTGTAGTCAGTGCCATATATAGGTATTAACCCTGCACTGCTATAAGTGAGGAGATACTCTGATAGTGAGTGTAGCCTGTGCCATATATAGGTATTAACCCTGCAGTGCTATAAGTGAGGAGATACTCTGATAGTGAGTGTAGTCAGTGCCATATATAGGTATTAACCCTGCACTGCTATAAGTGAGGAGATACTCTGATAGTGAGTGTAGCCATATATAGGTATTAACCCTGCACTGCTATAAGTGAGGAGATACTCTGATAGTGAGTGTAGTCAGTGCCATATATAGGTATTAACCCTGCACTGCTATAAGTGAGGAGATACTCTGATAGTGAGTGTAGTCAGTGCCATATATAGGTATTAACCCTGCACTGCTATAAGTGAGGAGATACTCTGATAGTGAGTGTAGCCATATATAGGTATTAACCCTGCACTGCTATAAGTGAGGAGATACTCTGATAGTGAGTGTAGCCTGTGCCATATATAGGTATTAACCCTGCACTGCTATAAGTGAGGAGATACTCTGATAGTGAGTGTAGTCAGTGCCATATAAAGGTATTAACCCTGCACTGCTATAAGTGAGGAGATACTCTGATAGTGAGTGTAGCCATATATAGGTATTAACCCTGCAGTGCTATAAGTGAGGAGATACTCTGATAGTGAGTGTAGCCTGTGCCATATATAGGTATTAACCCTGCAGTGCTATAAGTGAGGAGATACTCTGATAGTGAGTGTAGCCATATAAAGGTATTAACCCTGCACTGCTATAAGTGAGGAGATACTCTGATAGTGAGTGTAGCCATATATAGGTATTAACCCTGCACTGCTATAAGTGAGGAGATACTCTGATAGTGAGTGTAGCCATATATAGGTATTAACCCTGCAGTGCTATAAGTGAGGAGATACTCTGATAGTGAGTGTAGCCTGTGCCATATATAGGTATTAACCCTGCACTGCTATAAGTGAGGAGATACTCTGATAGTGAGTGTAGCCATATATAGGTATTAACCCTGCACTGCTATAAGTGAGGAGATACTCTGATAGTGAGTGTGCCATATATAGGTATTAACCCTGCACTGCTATAAGTGAGGAGATACTCTGATAGTGAGTGTAGCCATATATAGGTATTAACCCTGCACTGCTATAAGTGAGGAGATACTCTGATAGTGAGTGTAGTCAGTGCCATATATAGGTATTAACCCTGCAGTGCTATAAGTGAGGAGATACTCTGATAGTGAGTGTAGCCATATATAGGTATTAACCCTGCACTGCTATAAGTGAGGAGATACTCTGATAGTGAGTGTAGCCATATATAGGTATTAACCCTGCACTGCTATAAGTGAGGAGATACTCTGATAGTGAGTGTAGTCAGTGCCATATATAGGTATTAACCCTGCAGTGCTATAAGTGAGGAGATACTCTGATAGTGAGTGTAGCCATATATAGGTATTAACCTTGCACTGCTATAAGTGAGGAGATACTCTGATAGTGAGTGTAGCCTGTGCCATATATAGGTATTAACCCTGCACTGCTATAAGTGAGGAGATACTCTGATAGTGAGTGTAGTCAGTGCCATATAAAGGTATTAACCCTGCACTGCTATAAGTGAGGAGATACTCTGATAGTGAGTGTAGTCAGTGCCATATATAGGTATTAACCCTGCACTGCTATAAGTGAGGAGATACTCTGATAGTGAGTGTAGTCAGTGCCATATATAGGTATTAACCCTGCAGTGCTATAAGTGAGGAGATACTCTGATAGTGAGTGTAGCCATATATAGGTATTAACCCTGCAGTGCTATAAGTGAGGAGATACTCTGATAGTGAGTGTAGCCTGTGCCATATATAGGTATTAACCCTGCACTGCTATAAGTGAGGAGATACTCTGATAGTGAGTGTAGTCGGTGCCATATATAGGTATTAACCCTGCACTGCTATAAGTGAGGAGATACTCTGATAGTGAGTGTAGCCATATATAGGTATTAACCCTGCAGTGCTATAAGTGAGGAGATACTCTGATAGTGAGTGTAGCCATATATAGGTATTAACCCTGCAGTGCTATAAGTGAGGAGATACTCTGATAGTGAGTGTAGCCATATATAGGTATTAACCCTGCAGTGCTATAAGTGAGGAGATACTCTGATAGTGAGTGTAGCCTGTGCCATATATAGGTATTAACCCTGCACTGCTATAAGTGAGGAGATACTCTGATAGTGAGTGTAGTCTGTGCCATATATAGGTATTAACCCTGCACTGCTATAAGTGAGGAGATACTCTGATAGTGAGTGTAGCCTGTGCCATATATAGGTATTAACCCTGCACTGCTATAAGTGAGGAGATACTCTGATAGTGAGTGTAGTCAGTGCCATATATAGGTATTAACCCTGCACTGCTATAAGTGAGGAGATACTCTGATAGTGAGTGTAGTCAGTGCCATATATAGGTATTAACCCTGCAGTGCTATAAGTGAGGAGATACTCTGATAGTGAGTGTAGTCTGTGCCATATATAGGTATTAACCCTGCACTGCTATAAGTGAGGAGATACTCTGATAGTGAGTGTAGTCAGTGCCATATATAGGTATTAACCCTGCAGTGCTATAAGTGAGGAGATACTCTGATAGTGAGTGTAGTCAGTGCCATATATAGGTATTAACCCTGCACTGCTATAAGTGAGGAGATACTCTGATAGTGTAGTCAGTGCCATATATAGGTATTAACCCTGCACTGCTATAAGTGAGGAGATACTCTGATAGTGAGTGTAGTCTGTGCCATATATAGGTATTAACCCTGCACTGCTATAAGTGAGGAGATACTCTGATAGTGAGTGTAGTCAGTGCCATATATAGGTATTAACCCTGCAGTGCGAGTGTAGCCATATATAGGTATTAACCCTGCACTGCTATAAGTGAGGAGATACTCTGATAGTGAGTGTAGCCATATATAGGTATTAACCCTGCACTGCTATAAGTGAGGAGATACTCTGATAGTGAGTGTAGTCAGTGCCATATATAGGTATTAACCCTGCACTGCTATAAGTGAGGAGATACTCTGATAGTGAGTGTAGTCTGTGCCATATATAGGTATTAACCCTGCACTGCTATAAGTGAGGAGATACTCTGATAGTGAGTGTAGCCATATATAGGTATTAACCCTGCACTGCTATAAGTGAGGAGATACTCTGATAGTGAGTGTAGTCTGTGCCATATATAGGTATTAACCCTGCACTGCTATAAGTGAGGAGATACTCTGATAGTGAGTGTAGCCAGTGCCATATATAGGTATTAACCCTGCACTGCTATAAGTGAGGAGATACTCTGATAGTGAGTGTAGCCAGTGCCATATATAGGTATTAACCCTGCACTGCTATAAGTGAGGAGATACTCTGATAGTGAGTGTAGCCATATATAGGTATTAACCCTGCACTGCTATAAGTGAGGAGATACTCTGATAGTGAGTGTAGTCTGTGCCATATATAGGTATTAACCCTGCACTGCTATAAGTGAGGAGATACTCTGATAGTGAGTGTAGCCATATATAGGTATTAACCCTGCACTGCTATAAGTGAGGAGATACTCTGATAGTGAGTGTAGCCATATATAGGTATTAACCCTGCACTGCTATAAGTGAGGAGATACTCTGATAGTGAGTGTAGCCTGTGCCATATATAGGTATTAACCCTGCAGCGCTATAAGTGAGGAGATACTCTGATAGTGAGTGTAGCCATATATAGGTATTAACCCTGCACTGCTATAAGTGAGGAGATACTCTGATAGTGAGTGTAGTCTGTGCCATATATAGGTATTAACCCTGCACTGCTATAAGTGAGGAGATACTCTGATAGTGAGTGTAGTCAGGGCCATATATAGGTATTAACCCTGCACTGCTATAAGTGAGGAGATACTCTGATAGTGTAGTCAGTGCCATATATAGGTATTAACCCTGCACTGCTATAAGTGAGGAGATACTCTGATAGTGAGTGTAGCCTGTGCCATATATAGGTATTAACCCTGCACTGCTATAAGTGAGGAGATACTCTGATAGTGAGTGTAGTCAGTGCCATATATAGGTATTAACCCTGCACTGCTATAAGTGAGGAGATACTCTGATAGTGAGTGTAGTCAGTGCCATATATAGGTATTAACCCTGCACTGCTATAAGTGAGGAGATACTCTGATAGTGAGTGTAGCCATATATAGGTATTAACCCTGCACTGCTATAAGTGAGGAGATACTCTGATAGTGAGTGTAGCCATATATAGGTATTAACCCTGCACTGCTATAAGTGAGGAGATACTCTGATAGTGAGTGTAGTGCCATATATAGGTATTAACCCTGCACTGCTATAAGTGAGGAGATACTCTGATAGTGAGTGTAGCCTGTGCCATATATAGGTATTAACCCTGCGCTGCTATAAGTGAGGAGATACTCTGATAGTGAGTGTAGTCAGTGCCATATATAGGTATTAACCCTGCACTGCTATAAGTGAGGAGATACTCTGATAGTGAGTGTAGTCAGTGCCATATATAGGTATTAACCCTGCAGTGCTATAAGTGAGGAGATACTCTGATAGTGAGTGTAGCCATATATAGGTATTAACCCTGCACTGCTATAAGTGAGGAGATACTCTGATAGTGAGTGTAGCCATATATAGGTATTAACCCTGCACTGCTATAAGTGAGGAGATACTCTGATAGTGAGTGTAGTCAGTGCCATATATAGGTATTAACCCTGCACTGCTATAAGTGAGGAGATACTCTGATAGTGAGTGTAGCCATATATAGGTATTAACCCTGCACTGCTATAAGTGAGGAGATACTCTGATAGTGAGTGTAGCCTGTGCCATATATAGGTATTAACCCTGCAGTGCTATAAGTGAGGAGATACTCTGATAGTGAGTGTAGCCATATATAGGTATTAACCCTGCACTGCTATAAGTGAGGAGATACTCTGATAGTGAGTGTAGTCAGTGCCATATATAGGTATTAACCCTGCACTGCTATAAGTGAGGAGATACTCTGATAGTGAGTGTATGCCATATATAGGTATTAACCCTGCACTGCTATAAGTGAGGAGATACTCTGATAGTGAGTGTAGTCAGTGCCATATATAGGTATTAACCCTGCACTGCTATAAGTGAGGAGATACTCTGATAGTGAGTGTAGTCAGTGCCATATATAGGTATTAACCCTGCAGTGCTATAAGTGAGGAGATACTCTGATAGTGAGTGTAGCCATATATAGGCATTAACCCTGCAGTGCTATAAGTGAGGAGATACTCTGATAGTGAGTGTAGCCATATATAGGTATTAACCCTGCAGTGCTATAAGTGAGGAGATACTCTGATAGTGAGTGTAGCCATATATAGGTATTAACCCTGCACTGCTATAAGTGAGGAGATACTCTGATAGTGAGTGTAGCCATATATAGGTATTAACCCTGCACTGCTATAAGTGAGGAGATACTCTGATAGTGAGTGTAGTCAGTGCCATATATAGGTATTAACCCTGCACTGCTATAAGTGAGGAGATACTCTGATAGTGAGTGTAGTCAGTGCCATATATAGGTATTAACCCTGCACTGCTATAAGTGAGGAGATACTCTGATAGTGAGTGTAGCCTGTGCCATATATAGGTATTAACCCTGCAGTGCTATAAGTGAGGAGATACTCTGATAGTGAGTGTAGTCAGTGCCATATATAGGTATTAACCCTGCACTGCTATAAGTGAGGAGATACTCTGATAGTGAGTGTAGCCATATATAGGTATTAACCCTGCACTGCTATAAGTGAGGAGATACTCTGATAGTGAGTGTAGTCAGTGCCATATATAGGTATTAACCCTGCACTGCTATAAGTGAGGAGATACTCTGATAGTGAGTGTAGTCAGTGCCATATATAGGTATTAACCCTGCACTGCTATAAGTGAGGAGATACTCTGATAGTGAGTGTAGCCATATATAGGTATTAACCCTGCACTGCTATAAGTGAGGAGATACTCTGATAGTGAGTGTAGCCTGTGCCATATATAGGTATTAACCCTGCACTGCTATAAGTGAGGAGATACTCTGATAGTGAGTGTAGTCAGTGCCATATAAAGGTATTAACCCTGCACTGCTATAAGTGAGGAGATACTCTGATAGTGAGTGTAGCCATATATAGGTATTAACCCTGCAGTGCTATAAGTGAGGAGATACTCTGATAGTGAGTGTAGCCTGTGCCATATATAGGTATTAACCCTGCAGTGCTATAAGTGAGGAGATACTCTGATAGTGAGTGTAGCCATATAAAGGTATTAACCCTGCACTGCTATAAGTGAGGAGATACTCTGATAGTGAGTGTAGCCATATATAGGTATTAACCCTGCACTGCTATAAGTGAGGAGATACTCTGATAGTGAGTGTAGCCATATATAGGTATTAACCCTGCAGTGCTATAAGTGAGGAGATACTCTGATAGTGAGTGTAGCCTGTGCCATATATAGGTATTAACCCTGCACTGCTATAAGTGAGGAGATACTCTGATAGTGAGTGTAGCCATATATAGGTATTAACCCTGCACTGCTATAAGTGAGGAGATACTCTGATAGTGAGTGTGCCATATATAGGTATTAACCCTGCACTGCTATAAGTGAGGAGATACTCTGATAGTGAGTGTAGCCATATATAGGTATTAACCCTGCACTGCTATAAGTGAGGAGATACTCTGATAGTGAGTGTAGTCAGTGCCATATATAGGTATTAACCCTGCAGTGCTATAAGTGAGGAGATACTCTGATAGTGAGTGTAGCCATATATAGGTATTAACCCTGCACTGCTATAAGTGAGGAGATACTCTGATAGTGAGTGTAGCCATATATAGGTATTAACCCTGCACTGCTATAAGTGAGGAGATACTCTGATAGTGAGTGTAGTCAGTGCCATATATAGGTATTAACCCTGCAGTGCTATAAGTGAGGAGATACTCTGATAGTGAGTGTAGCCATATATAGGTATTAACCTTGCACTGCTATAAGTGAGGAGATACTCTGATAGTGAGTGTAGCCTGTGCCATATATAGGTATTAACCCTGCACTGCTATAAGTGAGGAGATACTCTGATAGTGAGTGTAGTCAGTGCCATATAAAGGTATTAACCCTGCACTGCTATAAGTGAGGAGATACTCTGATAGTGAGTGTAGTCAGTGCCATATATAGGTATTAACCCTGCACTGCTATAAGTGAGGAGATACTCTGATAGTGAGTGTAGTCAGTGCCATATATAGGTATTAACCCTGCAGTGCTATAAGTGAGGAGATACTCTGATAGTGAGTGTAGCCATATATAGGTATTAACCCTGCAGTGCTATAAGTGAGGAGATACTCTGATAGTGAGTGTAGCCTGTGCCATATATAGGTATTAACCCTGCACTGCTATAAGTGAGGAGATACTCTGATAGTGAGTGTAGTCGGTGCCATATATAGGTATTAACCCTGCACTGCTATAAGTGAGGAGATACTCTGATAGTGAGTGTAGCCATATATAGGTATTAACCCTGCAGTGCTATAAGTGAGGAGATACTCTGATAGTGAGTGTAGCCATATATAGGTATTAACCCTGCAGTGCTATAAGTGAGGAGATACTCTGATAGTGAGTGTAGCCATATATAGGTATTAACCCTGCAGTGCTATAAGTGAGGAGATACTCTGATAGTGAGTGTAGCCTGTGCCATATATAGGTATTAACCCTGCACTGCTATAAGTGAGGAGATACTCTGATAGTGAGTGTAGTCTGTGCCATATATAGGTATTAACCCTGCACTGCTATAAGTGAGGAGATACTCTGATAGTGAGTGTAGCCTGTGCCATATATAGGTATTAACCCTGCACTGCTATAAGTGAGGAGATACTCTGATAGTGAGTGTAGTCAGTGCCATATATAGGTATTAACCCTGCACTGCTATAAGTGAGGAGATACTCTGATAGTGAGTGTAGTCAGTGCCATATATAGGTATTAACCCTGCAGTGCTATAAGTGAGGAGATACTCTGATAGTGAGTGTAGTCTGTGCCATATATAGGTATTAACCCTGCACTGCTATAAGTGAGGAGATACTCTGATAGTGAGTGTAGTCAGTGCCATATATAGGTATTAACCCTGCAGTGCTATAAGTGAGGAGATACTCTGATAGTGAGTGTAGTCAGTGCCATATATAGGTATTAACCCTGCACTGCTATAAGTGAGGAGATACTCTGATAGTGTAGTCAGTGCCATATATAGGTATTAACCCTGCACTGCTATAAGTGAGGAGATACTCTGATAGTGAGTGTAGTCTGTGCCATATATAGGTATTAACCCTGCACTGCTATAAGTGAGGAGATACTCTGATAGTGAGTGTAGTCAGTGCCATATATAGGTATTAACCCTGCAGTGCTATAAGTGAGGAGATACTCTGATAGTGAGTGTAGCCATATATAGGTATTAACCCTGCACTGCTATAAGTGAGGAGATACTCTGATAGTGAGTGTAGCCATATATAGGTATTAACCCTGCACTGCTATAAGTGAGGAGATACTCTGATAGTGAGTGTAGTCAGTGCCATATATAGGTATTAACCCTGCACTGCTATAAGTGAGGAGATACTCTGATAGTGAGTGTAGTCTGTGCCATATATAGGTATTAACCCTGCACTGCTATAAGTGAGGAGATACTCTGATAGTGAGTGTAGCCATATATAGGTATTAACCCTGCACTGCTATAAGTGAGGAGATACTCTGATAGTGAGTGTAGTCTGTGCCATATATAGGTATTAACCCTGCACTGCTATAAGTGAGGAGATACTCTGATAGTGAGTGTAGCCAGTGCCATATATAGGTATTAACCCTGCACTGCTATAAGTGAGGAGATACTCTGATAGTGAGTGTAGCCAGTGCCATATATAGGTATTAACCCTGCACTGCTATAAGTGAGGAGATACTCTGATAGTGAGTGTAGCCATATATAGGTATTAACCCTGCACTGCTATAAGTGAGGAGATACTCTGATAGTGAGTGTAGTCTGTGCCATATATAGGTATTAACCCTGCACTGCTATAAGTGAGGAGATACTCTGATAGTGAGTGTAGCCATATATAGGTATTAACCCTGCACTGCTATAAGTGAGGAGATACTCTGATAGTGAGTGTAGCCATATATAGGTATTAACCCTGCACTGCTATAAGTGAGGAGATACTCTGATAGTGAGTGTAGCCTGTGCCATATATAGGTATTAACCCTGCAGCGCTATAAGTGAGGAGATACTCTGATAGTGAGTGTAGCCATATATAGGTATTAACCCTGCACTGCTATAAGTGAGGAGATACTCTGATAGTGAGTGTAGTCTGTGCCATATATAGGTATTAACCCTGCACTGCTATAAGTGAGGAGATACTCTGATAGTGAGTGTAGTCAGGGCCATATATAGGTATTAACCCTGCACTGCTATAAGTGAGGAGATACTCTGATAGTGTAGTCAGTGCCATATATAGGTATTAACCCTGCACTGCTATAAGTGAGGAGATACTCTGATAGTGAGTGTAGCCTGTGCCATATATAGGTATTAACCCTGCACTGCTATAAGTGAGGAGATACTCTGATAGTGAGTGTAGTCAGTGCCATATATAGGTATTAACCCTGCACTGCTATAAGTGAGGAGATACTCTGATAGTGAGTGTAGTCAGTGCCATATATAGGTATTAACCCTGCACTGCTATAAGTGAGGAGATACTCTGATAGTGAGTGTAGCCATATATAGGTATTAACCCTGCACTGCTATAAGTGAGGAGATACTCTGATAGTGAGTGTAGCCATATATAGGTATTAACCCTGCACTGCTATAAGTGAGGAGATACTCTGATAGTGAGTGTAGTGCCATATATAGGTATTAACCCTGCACTGCTATAAGTGAGGAGATACTCTGATAGTGAGTGTAGCCTGTGCCATATATAGGTATTAACCCTGCGCTGCTATAAGTGAGGAGATACTCTGATAGTGAGTGTACCAGCACGTGGGCTGCAGTCTACAGTTATAGTGCATATAGAGCAGGCTTACTACAACCCATAGTGTAGGTATGTGTACAAACATGTAGTTAGGCCATGTATAGACTTACTACATCACATAGTGTGTACATATATATATACATGTTTGGGGCCATGTTATGCCCTAATATCATGTGTATCAATTCCTCCAGTGTTTACCCCTGTATTACCCCAGCAGTACAGGCGGAGGGAGGGGGGAGGAGGGGGGCAATAACCTGCACTACTTCCATCAGTGCTGATCAATAAATGGGCTGTGATCAATAAACCACCAGCGGCGGTGGCGGCTGCTGGTCCAGCTGCTGCTGCCCCGCCCGCCCACAGGGATGGGGGCCGCGGGGGTTGTTTATGTTTGGATGCACAGATCAAGGCCACATCCCTCCAGCATCAGCAGCTGCAAGCACTCTTATATTATACCCAGCAAGGTGCTCTATAGACAGTGCAGGTGCAGGTGCTCTATAGACAGTACAGGTGCAGGTGCAGGTGCTCTATAGACAGTGCAGGTGCAGGTGCAGGTGCTCTATAGACAGTGCAGGTGCAGGTGCAGGTGCTCTATAGACAGTGCAGGTGCAGGTGGTCTATAGACAGTGCAGGTGCAGGTGCAGGTGCTCTATAGACAGTGCAGGTGCAGGGGAAGGTGCTCTATAGACAGTGCAGGTGCAGGGGAAGGTGCTCTATAGACAGTGCAGGTGCAGGGGAAGGTGCTCTATAGACAGTGCAGGTGCAGGTGGTCTATAGACAGTGCAGGTGCAGGTGCTCTATAGACAGTACAGGTGCTCTATAGACAGTGCAGGTAAAGGTGCAGGTGCTCTATAGACAGTGCAGGTGCAGGTGCAGGTGCTCTATAGACAGTGCAGGTGCAGGTGCAGGTGCTCTATAGACAGTGCAGGTGCAGGGGAAGGTGCTCTATAGACAGTGCAGGTGCAGGTGCTCTATAGACAGTGCAGGTGCAGGGGAAGGTGCTCTATAGACAGTGCAGGGGAAGGTGCTCTATAGACAGTGCAGGTGCAGGTGCTCTATAGACAGTGCAGGTGCAGGTGCTCTATAGACAGTGCAGGTGCAGGGGAAGGTGCTCTATAGACAGTGCAGGGGAAGGTGGTCTATAGACAGTGCAGGTGCAGGTGCTCTATAGACAGTGCAGGTGCAGGTGCTCTATAGACAGTGCAGGGGAAGGTGCTCTATAGACAGTGCAGGTGCAGGTGCTCTATAGACAGTGCAGGTGCAGGTGCAGGTGGTCTATAGACAGTGCAGATGCAGGTGCAGGTGGTCTATAGACAGTGCAGGTGCAGGTGCAGGTGCAGGTGCTCTATAGACAGTGTAGGTGCAGGGGAAGGTGCTCTATAGACAGTGTAGGTGCAGGGGAAGGTGCTCTATAGACAGTGCAGGTGCAGGGGAAGGTGCTCTATAGACAGTGCAGGTGCAGGTGCTCTATAGACAGTGCAGGTGCAGGTGCTCTATAGACAGTGCAGGTGCAGGTGCTCTATAGACAGTGCAGGTGCAGGGGAAGGTGCTCTATAGACAGTGCAGGTGCAGGGGAAGGTGCTCTATAGACAGTGCAGGTGCAGGTGCTCTATAGACAGTGCAGGTGCAGGTGCTCTATAGACAGTGCAGGTGCAGGTGCTCTATAGACAGTGCAGGTGCAGGGGAAGGTGCTCTATAGACAGTGCAGGTGCAGGGGAAGGTGCTCTATAGACAGTGCAGGTGCAGGTGGTCTATAGACAGTCAGGTGCAGGGGAAGGTGCTCTATAGACAGTGCAGGTGCAGGTGCAGGTGCTCTATAGACAGTGCAGGTGCAGGTGCAGGTGCTCTATAGACAGTGCAGGTGCAGGTGCAGGTGGTCTATAGACAGTGCAGGTGCAGGTGCTCTATAGACAGTGCAGGGGAAGGTGCTCTATAGACAGTGCAGGGGAAGGTGCTCTATAGACAGTCAGGTGCAGGTGCAGGTGCTCTATAGACAGTGCAGGTGCAGGTGCTCTATAGACAGTGCAGGTGCAGGTGCTCTATAGACAGTGCAGGTGCAGGGGAAGGTGCTCTATAGACAGTGCAGGTGCAGGGGAAGGTGCTCTATAGACAGTGCAGGTGCAGGTGCAGGTGCTCTATAGACAGTGCAGGTGCAGGGGAAGGTGCTCTATAGACAGTGCAGGTGCAGGGGAAGGTGCTCTATAGACAGTGCAGGTGCAGGTGCTCTATAGACAGTGCAGGTGCAGGTGCAGGTGCTCTATAGACAGTGCAGGTGCAGGTGCAGGTGCTCTATAGACAGTGCAGGTGCAGGTGCAGGTGCTCTATAGACAGTGCAGGTGCAGGTGCAGGTGCTCTATAGACAGTGCAGGTGCAGGTGCTCTATAGACAGTGCAGGGGAAGGTGCTCTATAGACAGTGCAGGTGCAGGTGCTCTATAGACAGTGCAGGTGCAGGGGAAGGTGCTCTATAGACAGTGCAGGTGCAGGTGCTCTATAGACAGTGCAGGTGCAGGTGCTCTATAGACAGTGCAGGTGCAGGTGCTCTATAGACAGTGCAGGTGCAGGTGAAGGTGCTCTATAGACAGTGCAGGTGCAGGTGCAGGTGCTCTATAGACAGTGCAGGTGCAGGTGCTCTATAGACAGTGCAGGTGCAGGTGCTCTATAGACAGTGCAGGTGCAGGGGAAGGTGCTCTATAGACAGTGCAGGTGCAGGGGAAGGTGCTCTATAGACAGTGCAGGTGCAGGTGGTCTATAGACAGTGCAGGTGCAGGTGCTCTATAGACAGTGCAGGGGAAGGTGCTCTATAGACAGTGCAGGTGCAGGTGCTCTATAGACAGTCAGGTGCAGGGGAAGGTGCTCTATAGACAGTGCAGGTGCAGGTGCTCTATAGACAGTGCAGGTGCAGGTGCTCTATAGACAGTGCAGGTGCAGGGGAAGGTGCTCTATAGACAGTGCAGGTGCAGGTGCTCTATAGACAGTGCAGGTGCAGGTGCAGGTGGTCTATAGACAGTGCAGGTGCAGGGGAAGGTGCTCTATAGACAGTGCAGGTGCAGGTGGTCTATAGACAGTGCAGGTGCAGGTGCAGGTGCTCTATAGACAGTGCAGGTGCAGGTGCAGGTGCAGGTGGTCTATAGACAGTGTAGGTGCAGGGGAAGGTGCTCTATAGACAGTGCAGGGGAAGGTGCTCTATAGACGGTGCAGGTGCAGGTGGTCTATAGACAGTGCAGGTGCAGGGGAAGGTGCTCTATAGACAGTGTAGGTGCAGGGGAAGGTGCTCTATAGACAGTGCAGGTGCAGGTGCAGGTGCTCTATAGACAGTGCAGGTGCAGGTGGTCTATAGACAGTACAGGTGCAGGTGCTCTATAGACAGTGTAGGTGCAGGTGCAGGTGCTCTATAGACAGCGCAGGTGCAGGGGAAGGTGCTCTATAGACAGTGCAGGTGCAGGTGCAGGTGCTCTATAGACAGCGCAGGTGCAGGGGAAGGTGCTCTATAGACAGTGCAGGTGCAGGTGCACGTGCTCTATAGACAGTGCAGGGGAAGGTGGTCTATAGACAGTGCAGGTGCAGGTGCTCTATAGACAGTGCAGGTGCAGGGGAAGGTGCTCTATAGACAGTGCAGGTGCAGGTGCTCTATAGACAGTGCAGGTGCAGGTGCTCTATAGACAGTGCAGGTGCAGGTGCAGGTGCTCTATAGACAGTGCAGGTGCAGGGGAAGGTGCTCTATAGACAGTGCAGGTGCAGGGGAAGGTGCTCTATAGACAGTGTAGGTGCAGGTGCTCTATAGACAGCGCAGGTGCAGGGGAAGGTGCTCTATAGACAGTGCAGGTGCAGGTGCAGGTGCTCTATAGACAGTGCAGGTGCAGGGGAAGATGCTCTATGGACAGTACAGGTGCAGGGGAAGGTGCTCTATAGACAGTGCAGGTGCAGGTGCTCTATAGACAGTGCAGGTGCAGGGGAAGGTGCTCTATAGACAGTGCAGGTGCAGGTGCTCTATAGACAGTGTAGGTGCAGGTGCTCTATAGACAGTGCAGGTGCAGGGGAAGGTGCTCTATAGACAGTGTAGGTGCAGGGGAAGGTGCTCTATATAGTGAAATACATGACACACTTATAGTGAAATACATCAAACACTTGGAGTGAAATAAACAAGCCTCTCTACCCCCTCTAGTGGCTACTTCATGTACTGATAGCGTCTCACTCCTGGTTTCAATTATCTGAGAAATACTTCCTGTTATCAGCAATTGAAATAATGTTAGATTACAAGAGTATATGTATAAGAGCCAAGTAAATATGTATAAGAGGTCTGTAAATATGAGGCACATGCTTATCACGAGGCACGTGTGTGTCAGTTACTATAGGGGGTTTGTATACACCACTGTGTGTATCAGTTACTATAGGGGGTTTGTATACACCACTGTGTGTTACTATAGGGGGTTTGTATACGCCACTGTGTGTATCAGTTACTATAGGGGGTTTGTATACACCACTGTGTGTTACTATAGGGGGTTTGTATACACCACTGTGTGTATCAGTTACTATAGGGGGTTTGTATACACCACTGTGTGTATCAGTTACTATAGGGGGTTTGTATACACCACTGTGTGTATCAGTTACTATAGGGGGTTTGTATACACCACTGTGTGTTACTATAGGGGGTTTGTATACGCCACTGTGTGTATCAGTTACTATAGGGGGTTTGTATACACCACTGTGTGTTACTATAGGGGGTTTGTATACGCCACTGTGTGTATCAGTTACTATAGGGGGTTTGTATACATCACTGTGTGTTACTATAGGGGGTTTGTATACACCACTGTGTTACTATAGGGGGTTTGTATACACCACTGTGTGTATCAGTTACTATAGGGGGTTTGTATACATCACTGTGTGTTACTATAGGGGGTTTGTATACACCACTGTGTGTTACTATAGGGGGTTTGTATACACCACTGTGTGTGTCAGTTACTATAGGGGGTTTGTATACACCACTGTGTTACTATAGGGGGTTTGTATACACCACTGTGTGTATCAGTTACTATAGGGGGTTTGTATACACCACTGTGTTAGTTACTATAGGGGGTTTGTATACACCACTGTGTGTTAGTTACTATAGGGGGTTTGTATACACCACAGTGTGTGTCAGTAACTATAGGGGGTTTGTATACACCACTGTGTATCAGATACTATAGGGGGTTTGTATACACCACTGTGTGTATCAGTTACTATAGGGGGTTTGTATACACCACTGTGTGTTTCAGTTACTATAGGGGGTTTGTATACACCACTGTGTGTATCAGTTACTATAGGGGGTTTGTATACACCACTGTGTGTATCATTTACTATAGGGGGTTTGTATACACCACTGTGTGTATCAGTTACTATAGGGGGTTTGTATACACCACTGTGTGTATCAGTTACTATAGGGGGTTTGTATACACCACTGTGTGTTTCAGTTACTATAGGGGGTTTGTATACACCACTGTGTGTATCAGTTACTATAGGGGTTTGTATACACCACTGTGTGTATCAGTTACTATAGGGGGTTTGTATACACCACTGTGTATCAGTTACTATAGGGGGTTTGTATACACCACTGTGTGTATCAGTTACTATAGGGGGTTTGTATACACCACTGTGTGTCAGTTACTATAGGGGTTTGTATACACCACTGTGTGTATCAGTTACTATAGGGGGTTTGTATACACCACTGTGTATCAGTTACTATAGGGGGTTTGTATACACCACTGTGTGTGTCAGTTACTATAGGGGGTTTGTATACACCACTGTGTATCAGTTACTATAGGGGGTTTGTATACACCACTGTGTGTGTCAGTTACTATAGGGGGTTTGTATACACCATTACTGTAGGGGGTTTGTATACACCACGGCGTGTCCATTACTATA
>OW804099.1:4317113-4352113 GCA_942159475.1 Sthenelais limicola | reverse complement strand
AAGTTAGGTAAGAGACCCAGGAGGACTTAGTGCACGTGGGCTGTGATTACTTCCTCTGGTACATGTGCATCTCACACTCCCAATTAGCAGTTGATGAGGGACTATTAGTTATAGCTGAGTGTAATAGCTTATGAAATAAGATAAGATGATTACTCATTAGCCATAATAGGTGTACGTTTTAGGGTGGTTTCCACTGGCTGTGGTAAGCTGTGCGATAAGCCTTGCAATGGTGTTGTGCTGGTTCTGTAGGTGGAGAGGAATGACAAGGTCCTGCCTACGAGGTTCACTGGCCATATAGGCAGGACCTCGCCACTTCTCACCATCGCCACACCATCGCAAGGCTTACCTAAGAGCTTACCGCAGCCAGTGGAGGCCCCACTTAAAGGTGGTGTGGTAAGCTCTGCGGTAAGCTCTGCGGTGAGCCTTGCAATGGTGCTGTGTTGTTGAGGAGTGGCGAGGTCCTGCCTACATCGTTCACTTACCATGCAGGCAAGGACCTTGTCATTCCTCATCATCTACAGAACCAGCACAAACCATCTCAAGGTTTACCGCAGAGCTTACCACAGCCAGTCGAGACCATCCTTTTAACTGACAGGCTGTGAACACTCAAATAATCAAAATGTAAGACAAAAGTGAGGTTCGAAATACAGTTCAACATAACCAAACAGATTTTTTTAATCAAGACAATATGCAATATATTCAGATATACCTAGTGTTGAACATGTTGCAGTTTAATGTATAGTATTCTAAATAGATCTGCTTATTGTACATTTTCTGAAAATTTGACCGTTTTAGAGTTTAACTAGAATTCAACCAGGGAATTGAGAGTGTCATTGTGCATGTGGGTCAGATTTTCAGAAAATGTACAATTGGAAGCTGTACACATTTAGTAAGTTCTGCTAAATTAGGCTGCAACTTGGCCAATACTAGGTAAATTTGAGTATATTCGGCATTGTAATGATCCTAGCAGTCTGTTTGTTTAGGTTGAACTGTGTTTTGAAGTGTATTTTCGTCTGAAAGTTGGGTTATTTCAGAAGCTTGGCAAACTTGAATTGCACATTTTCTGAAAATCTGACCCACGTGCATCTGCATCCTAGATTGAATTCTGTTGAAATATGATATACAAATATTAAACATTTTAATCGAAAATGTCAAGAATGTTTTCACCAACATCACAGTATAAATGTTCTAAGAAAACTAAATGCATGATGGGTAAAATGGAAGCTGGTGCTATGGCAACATGCATAACATGTGGATATTGATATTAAACTATTGATAAATAGTAAATGCTGAACATGACATGTTTTACATAGATTTTAGATGTGTATTTTCCGTAATTCTGACGATCAAGAAATTCTGATAACAATGTTCTCTTTACATAATATTATGCCATGATAGCTGTGCGTATCCACAAAAACATGGCCAGATTAGACCATGGCATAAACATGCCTGGATTTCACTAGCAGAATCCGCTTTTCGAATGCAACCAATTTACTTCCACTATTTTGATTGGTTACGTAATTCTAGCTCCGCCAATCAATGACGCTCATTTCATGACGCAACGTTGTAGGCGCTTGTTTTTGCCGAGTCAGAGGGTTGCGAGACATGAAATGAAGGTAAATAACTCTTAAATAATTATGATGAATAAGGAGGAGACAACTCAACTGAAAACATCTCACAGTATTTTTTGTTCAGCTGTTTATTGAATCGCGACCCGACGCGTTTCGCCGTTAGTTTGGCTTCATTCATAAATTGAAGTAGTTTTTAACACCACAACCAGACACAAGTAGTTTTCATGAGATTTTTGAAGTTTTATTGATGCTCTTTTGTACAGATGTTATGATTCCTACGTTTCGATCCTAAGTCGGATCTTCGGAACTCTTAAATAACTCTTAAATATATATCATGGCATAAAAATATAACTAAACTTGAGCTGCATATGGGGCAACGCATTCACAAAACACTTGTGAAAGACACTCACCAAAAGTCACTTGCGTTTTGTGAATACGTTGCCCCATATGCAGCTCGCGTTTAGTTATATCTTAAGATAAGATAAGATAAGATGATGTTTATTTGTGATTTGTATTAGGGAAATGAGTTTGAGGTACCATTAATAGCACTATATTTGAAAAGATGAGATGAAGCTGATTCCAATGATGTAAAGAGCCTTATAATCCAATAAGTATTTCTAGATTTTAAGTTTGATATTTTCGTTTTTGAAAAAAAAGTTTCCAATATTTCGGGGGTCAATAAACAGTAAATTAACTAAATGTAGTCCATATTAGGACCTTTAAAACGAAAGGATATATTACATAGATTGTCCTGAAATTTGACACATCAATTGATATAGCTATAAGTGATGAACCCTAAAAAAACTAGGACATTCCAATAATGGGATTTTGTGAAAAAAACACTCTGAAAAAGATCAGTTTTGCGACTTGTGACTCATTTTCCTGAAACACATCACATTATTTGTCCTTGAAAATTACGTAGTCATGAGTTGTGAGTTAGAGAATAAAGACAAATGGGTCGACATGCCTTATGGTACAGCTAGTGTACCATCTCTTCCGGCCGTTACTGACTTTGGAAGAAGAAAAAAAAGAAAATAAGTGATAATATAAAGAATAAGAGAAAATAAAATATGAGTATAATAGACTAAACTATAGACATGGTTGTCTTTACACAAGAGACTAGGTCTGACTTGTTTTAGTACAAGTATCAGTGAACAAGTAATGAGGCTAAAGTTCCTCGAGCAGGGTATGGAAATAAAGAACAATATTTCCTTAACAATAAAATCGATAGATATCAGTAAGATCAGGAATAAAATACATTATTCTGAAATGGTTTTATACAAATAAGAATTATGCGTGATATTCATGGAATGAATGTGTGTATAATTGGGACAGTACGTCCACCCTCAGAACTGGTCTTGACCCACAGTACTGCTTACTCTGTAGTTGCTAAGGACAACCACTCCCGCGCTTCACGCTCCCAGAGCGTCAGTTGGAAGCTAGCCAGACAGGCGGTTGGTTCTGTGAAAAAATTTTTGAAAAAAAATAATTAGTTCGGATAATACTGTGGGGCTACATGTCTCTTGTCAACTGCTCATGCTGTTTGAAAGTGCATTTGGAGCCTAACTGTTGGATCCGACATAAACTGAAAGTGGAACCAGTGCCTAGAAATCGAGTGGGGCCAGCGACAGTAATGAATCCTGCTAATCTTGCCGCCATTTTGGGTGAGGACGTAAATGACTTACCTGAGAACGGCACCGCAGACTACCTCACAGCTGTTGAGAAAGCTTTTAGTATCATGGATGATAAGAAGAAATCCAAATCTGTCCTGTCTTCAAAGATCGCCGAAGCAGAAGAGAAACTGCGTCTCCTCTCAGTCGATGACGACCCCGGGCTTCAGGCGTCGGGCTCCAGTACTCCCTTCGGTTTCCGCCGTGACTGTGACAGTAGTGACAGCCAGGCTTCGCCCGCTAACCTTCAAGCTCCCAAGTCAACTCGGCTCCCTGATATGGGTAGGTTTCGGCCTGAAGCTTACTTAGACCAGAAGATAGCCTATGATAAAATGTCTTATCGTGATCTGATTTATGGTGGCTTAGGAGTCCTTGGATGTCTTATGGACTCTAGGGCGAATGTGGACGTGATCCGGGGATATGTCAGTCACCTACAGTTCGTTGCCTATAAGGCTCATCGCAAGGCCTTCGTGGATGAGGCTTTAGTCGCCTATGAACACGATGCAACATCCCGTGTTTTAGAGGGCTGGACCCCACGTTGGAACGGTGTCGACACTATGTCAGAGGCCAAACACTTGTCTGCCGACAACACTACAGTAGTGCGTGATCTGTTGGCTAGACGGGAGAGATATTCACGCTACAACAACAATCAACGCCATTTCCGGAAGTCTGACGACAAGGGGGTCAAGTCGCCTCGGTTCGACATAGATGCTTGGCCAAAAGGGGTCTGCTGGAAGTGGAACGATGATAACTGTCGTAATCATGATGATTGCTATTATTCCCATGTATGTGGGTTGTGCGGCGGTGATCATAGAGCGAAAACCTGTAAGATCCAGACCGAGTGGGAGAAAGCCCAATTTACGACTTCCACCTCAGCCAAGAGCCCACCTGCTCCTTCTACTTCCTCATGACAAGATGGCGATTGTTGTTGTGATTCTGCGGCGTTACACCCAATGGATCGTGATTTCCTACCTCAGCCGCAACTGGACACGGTCAGTAATATCATTGATAGCAAAGATTTATGCCTACTATATGACCATGCTACCTCGATCAACGATTGGGGGCTTTTGTGCGGTGTCAAGAGACAGTTTAAACCTTCGAGTTGGGCTCGTGCCTTATTTTCGCCCAGTTATACAGACCCAGATGGCCATTATCTTTTAGATGGCATGGTGAATGGGTTCAAACTTGTTGACCCGGACTGTGACATTGCCCCCTATAACTGTGCTAACTACAGATCATGTTTCTACCCATCGGACAATAAGGTCAAGTTAGAGCAGTCTTTGTTGTCTGAACTGGAGTCAGGCAAGATGTCTTTGACCGACGATCAACCAAAATGTATTCATGCTGTGGGTGTTATTAATAAACCATCAGGGGACATCCGCATGATCACGGACTGTCGTAGACCAGACAAACTGTCCATCAATAATTATACCAAAGAGGTTTTTTCTTCATTTCAATATGTGAAAATTGACGATATTGTTCAGGGTATTAATAGAGGTACTTACATGTGTTCCGTGGATATTAAAACGGCCTACCGTTCTGTCGCTATCCACCCCGCTCAACGTTCTCTCTTTGGCCTAGTTTGGTCTTTTGACCGCAGTACTCGTTTTTTGTGTGACAATTTTATGTGCTTTGGGTCTCGCACGGCCCCCTTTTGTTTTAGTAGGATTACTGATTCTGTGTGTAGAGTGTTGAATGCCCAAGGTCATCATGTGGTTTCCTATTTGGATGACTTTTTGATTTGTTCATCTACTTATGCTAAGTGTATTGAGAGCCAACAAGCTGTCATTGCCCTTCTACGAGATTTGGGGTTTTACATATGCTGGCCAAAGTTAACCAGTCCCTCTCAATTATGTACGTATTTGGGCATTGAAATTGATTCGTCCAATTGTCAACTTAGGCTGCCAGATAAGAAGGTTCTTCGTCTGGTTGCAGAACTGGAATTTTTCAGGAATAGAAAATGGATGACGGTCACGCAACTTCGTAGGTTGGCAGGTATACTTTGCCACGCAGCTAGAGTAATCAAAGGTGGTAGATTACATAGTAAGGGTATACTAGCGGAATTGAGATTGATGTTGAGAGGCAAATACTGTAGAAGAAGAGTTACTCACTTAATTCACGCTGACATAGATTGGTGGGTTAGCTGCGCTGACATCTTTAATGGCACATACGATTTCTCTGACCTCAAAAGCGATAAATGTGTAAGACTCCAGGTCTCAGCAGGTGTATTTACTACGGAATGTGATTGTGAATTTATTACTGGGTCGTTTGAAAGACAGGGGATTGATCCTACCAGTTGTGTTTACGATTCTGATGTAGTTGTACCTACTGTTCCAGTACAGGAATATAATGAGGTTGCTCAATTATGTGTTGTACGATATAGCTTGCAAGAATTCGCTCATTTGCTCCAAGGTGCTAGTGTTGATTTTGAAGGCCTATCTACTAAGGCAAATCGAATAATGTCGCAATGTAAACCTAGAAACATGGTAGAAGTAGAGGTTCTCCAAGATATATTTTGGATATGTGTTAAATATGGTATTCGACTGTGTCCATCTTACTTCTGCAGGGCAGCTTAAGCTACAAGTGGGTCAAATTAAGCAGCAGGCTCTGGCCGAATCTACCAGACAAACTCGCAGCTCTCAGTGGAACCAATACTATGAGTTCTGCAATACATTTGATCTCGTCGCCATACCTGTGACCGCTGATAACTTGTCTATGTTTCTGGTCCATTCTTCCACAAGACTTTGCTACTCTTCGCTAGACAACTTATTCTCTGCCATCAACCACCTGAGCAAGTTATATGGTGCTCATGACTTGCGTGAGGATTTTGGCCTTAAATTACTTATGAAAGGACTGAAAAGAAACCTGGGAGCCAAAACAAACCCTAAGGAAGGACTGTTACCTGCGGAATTGGTTAATATATTCCAGCAGGTAGATCTGACCTCAGACAAAGCCATTGCGTGCTGGCTAGGAGTGCTATTATGTTTTAGATCGCTGCTTCGCAAGTGTCATGTATTTTCTGGTGGCTTTGACATACATCTATTGAGGAGGCGTGACGTGTCTTTTGAATCATGGGGCCTCAAACTGACAGTTCCATCGTCCAAAACAAATCAATATGGTCTCACTACACTTGAATGCCCGATAACGTTTACTTATGGGGATCTTTCTTCTCAGCTTCTGGCTTCTCAGCTTAAACGGTGGTTTTTGAGATCTCCTGCTAGACCCCTTGATCTCCTATGCCAATGGCGTCCCAGTGCCATACAGTTTTGCCTTGACTTCATTGAAGAGATGGTGTCTCAAAGCCGGCATCACGAAGAATGTTGGACTTCACAGCCTTCGTCGTGGGGCAGTAGTATATATGTATATGAGCGGCATAACGGTCCCAGACATACAACTATTCGGGGATTGGAGGAGTGAGGCCGTATGGAAATACTTATCTACCCCTCTCGACTACCGCATTAACATTGATCGCAAAATCTCCGCTGCCCTCTCTGCCACTTCGTGATACTTTCTTAACAAATCATTATACTGGGCTGGGCAATAAAGAAGTATCCCGACGTGTGTGCAGCATCTCTGTGTCTGACTCCTTCCTTCGTTACTCGTCTTCAGATCTCGCTAATGGTAATGCCAAACAATTATGCGTGATATTCATGGAATGAATGTGTGTATAATTGGGACAGTACGTCCACCCTCAGAACTGGTCTTGACCCACAGTACTGCTTACTCTGTAGTTGCTAAGGACAACCACTCCCGCGCTTCGCGCTCCCAGAGCGTCAGTTGGAAGCTAGCCAGACAGGCGGTTGGTTCTGTGAAAAAATTTTTTTTCTTTGTATTTGTGTTTTGTTTGGGGCAATAAAGAAGTATCCCAACGTGTGTGCAGCATCTCTGTGTCTGACTCCTTCCTTCGTTACTCGTCTTCAGATCTCGCTAATGGTAATGCCAAACAATTATAGGTACACGTTACTTAATTGCGTAGCAACAAGTGCAATATTCTTGGGAATATCATGAGAGCATTGTAAAGTAAAAACTTTAACGGTAATCTTGGCGAAAACAAAAAGACTGGTTGCCATGACATTCTCAAGCGGTCCATTCCCCATATTATGTTTTCTGATGGACCCTCATAGTCATTTCCGGTTTCCCTAATGAAAATTGTTTTCAAATGAAAACGAATGTCAAACTGACAAATTAAGAGTGATTTTCTTAAATATCCAGTAATTGGTGGAGTAATGGCCGGGAATTAGAATTAAAACAAATTAATTGCTCCTATTACAGTGCATTATGGGTTATTACAGTGAGCATAAGGCAGCGTTGTCCAACTCCTGTGAACAGTTATTCTTTCATCATTTATTATTATTATCAATTCATTTATTATCATTAATTCACAATAACTTATCTTCCAACATTTTCATCCATACAACTTTTCCTTATAAGAAAGGGGCGTTCTTAGCTATACAGAAATATCCAACCAAATTAGATATAGAACTGAATTGTGACCCGTTTTAGGGAAATAAGTCATCATTTTTGAGAATTTTTTCTCTCATATTTGGAAATATGAGATCAAGCCGATTCCAATGATAGTAAACACTAGGACACCTAATATGTATTTCTATATTTTAAGTGTGATATTTTCATTTTTGAAAAAAAAATGCAATGTTTCTGCAAGGGTAATGATAAAAAATCGGAATAAAAATCTTCATATATATATATATACATATATATCAGGAGCCATACAGGTAAAGCGTTAGATATTTCAAACATGAGAACATTCCAACAGAAAGATCATGAGAATAAAAAGATAAAAAGCTGTGAAAAATATCAATGTTGTGACATATGACTCATTTTCCTGGAACATATCACATTTGTGCATATCTGTGAGAAGAAAGAAACGATTAAATATTCATATTTCCCTTTTTGTCAACGGAGAAATGGTTTTCTTCATGTTCATAACTTGGAGCATTGAAAGTGAAATTGTTTGAGCAGTTCCAACAATTTAACTTTCAATGCTCCAAGTTATATATCTTACATATAGGATCAGAAAAGGAATCAGGAAATGGCATTGACAATCATCTGAAAATCAAATCTTCCAGATCGCCCATATAATGTAAATGAAGTATGAATAAATGTGTGTTTGTGTGTGGGGGTGGTGGGTGGGGGTGGGGAGTCTGGGTGGCTATGTTGTGCCAAGAATGAACATTTGCGATGTGTTTAAGGTCAGAAGTCGCAAAATTGCAAGATTTCTTACAGGAGGTGGCAGATTTATCAGCAGTTGTGTCATTCCTTCTTTCACACATCGTCATCAAAGGCATATTCACCGCGACATATTTAAAATGGGCTATAGTATATTTTACTGTAAATGGGTTCCAAGGAGAAGCTCTTCCCCATTCACTACAGGACGAGTTGCCCATGTCCCTGCCATGAGCCTAATTAGTGCAGCAGGTATAAACACAAGGACACTCATGGGTCAGTTCTTCAGAAAATGTAAAATTGGCAGCTGTACTAATTTAGTAAATTCTGCTAAATTAGGATGCAACTTGGTCAATACTAGGTAAATTCGAGTATAATCTTTGTGGTAAAGTTGAACTGTATCTAAGGCTGCGTTTCCACTGGCTCGCTCTTTTGGCCCGCTCATGGCCGACCCATTTTATTTCCATGAGCGTATAACAAGCACAGATAGAGCGCAGCCAGAGCGGTCTAATATAATAGGTCACTGCGCTTTCTATATGCTGTTAAAATTTAACGTTGGCGCTTCTTTTTGACGTTGCGCTAATATCTGCCGTGTTTGATTTGAGCGCAGCAACACAAGGCTCTTCTGCCTGTTAAACAAGCGGACCAAGAGTGCACAAACGCATTTGCTATGGAATTCATATAGGAAACAAGCGCACCAGTAGAATCGCTCTGCGCTTGTATTGTGCTAAAAATATTAGCGGATGATGAGCGAATGACAAGCGCACTATAAACAAGCGCAGCAAGAGCGAGCCATGAGCACATATACAAGCGAGCCAGTGGAATCGTACCTTAACCTTTATTTATGTCTAAAATCTGGGTCATTTGAGAAGTTTTGTGAATAAGAATTATATATTTTCTGAAGATCTGACCCTCATCATCATCAGCTAACATGACAGTCCAATTACATCTTGTTCCTTTCGTTAGATCTGGTGTCTGATTAGATAAGAAACCCTGAAACATGAGAAATTAGTCTGTCATAGAATGGAGAGGAGGCAGGAGCTGGGAGGTACTGCAGCTTGTTATTCTGTCAAACAATTGTGATCTGGTTTCCAAAATCAGTTGTAATTTGCAAAAAATGGATTTTGAGATATTATTTGAAAAGAGGTGGTCAAGGTGATTCCAATGATAGTAAACACTAGGACACCTAATAAGTATTTCTATATTTTAATTTGACATTCTTTTTTAAAAGTTTGCAATGTTTCAACATATCCAAAGTTAGACAAAATCCGAATATGAGACAGTTGAAAAAAAAAGCAAAAACAAAAATGGCGGCCACTAACTATTTTAGATACCGTATTTCAGGGTTGAATCTATGGAAAGCAGGACCCATACGTATGAATTTTTCGGCCCCCCAAAAAAATTTGCCCATACTTTACAAAATTTGGCCGACAAAAGTAACCAAAATTAAATTTGCACTGTCAGACTTAATAGAGTCACCAAAATGTATATTTCTTGGACCTTCTCTTCTCTGTTCAGTGTTTGGTTGGCCATTTTTCCTAGGTTTTTCGCCCATGTATGTACCTACATATGTAGTCAGGCAGAGAGGGAGGGGAGAGAGAGGGGAGAGAGGGGGTAGATGAGAGGATAGATTTGCAATATGAGAGACATAGAGGAAAGAGACAGATAGGGGAGACAGAGAGGGAGAGAGAGCGGAGACAAGGAGGAGAGAGAAAATGGGGAGGGAGAACAAAATCCTGTCCCATTTCCGTCGAAAATCGTGATTGACAATCATTATAATAACTTACCATAAGAGTGTGATATATGACTGTATCAAATATTTAGTGTGAATGTAGTATTGGCTCTTGACATGCATGTTGATACCTAACCTGTTCCAGTTTGTTATTGTTAATTTAATTTAACCAAAAACAATTCTTCTAATACTTTCTTAATTCCAATTACCTACTATTAATCCTGCTGGATCAGATTTCATATCTAATCCTCTTGGACAAATTATGCACCAAATCTCTACCAAATCATGTATTAAATATATCTCTATGCTTCTCATCCTATGGAGTACATTTAACCAGAAATAATTTCTGCGGTCGAAAAAGGATTTCTGCGGCCTAAAATAAAAATTTTCGGCCGCCAAATTTTTTTTGGGGGGGATTCAGCCTTTTTTTTATATGTATGGGTCCCACTTTCCATATAAATCTACTTAGAATGTAAAATCTCAGCTCCTATTAGGGCTATATTCAAATATGATGTGGGTTTTCCTAGGTTTTAAGGCACAGGGAATCCATTTATGAAATAATTTCTCTATTTCAAGGTCAAAATCCAAGATGGCTGCCATGAACATGAAATCATATCTCAGATCCCATTAGCTCACGATCTATATATAATACCACTTTTACTAGCTGCTATTGTGTCAGGATTCCATTTCTGATCTTACTTTTCTGTTTCAAGGTCATTCATAAGGTCAAATCCAAGATGGCCGCCACTAGGATCCATGAGATTCATATCTCAGCTCCTATTAGCAAAAGATCTATATATGTGATGTCATTCAGGAAAATGAGTCATAAGTCGCAAAAAATCGATTTTGAGATATCATCATATTTGAAAAGATGAGATCAAGCCGATTCCAATGATAGTAAACAGTCTAATAATCTAATAAGTATTTTTAGATTTTAAGTTTGGTATTTTCGTTTTGAAAAAAAAGTTTCCAATATTTCTGGGGGTCAGTAAACAGTTAAGTAACTGAATGTTGTCCATATGAGCACCTTTAAAACGAAAGGATATATTACATAGATTGTGCTGAAATTTGATACATCGATTGATATAGCTATGAGTGATACACACTCCAATAAGTAGAACATTCCAATAATGTGATCTTGTGATAAATACACTTTGAAAAATATCAATGTTGCGACTTATGACTAATTTTCCTGAAACGCATCACATATAACACCACTACAGAAAGATAAAGGAGTGTTTGATCTAATCTAAACATTCCCTGTATTTGTGTAGACCTTCCTTTGACCTTCAGGCAACCATTTCTTCATATTTCACTCGCGCCTCATTTAGCCACATTGTCCCTGACTGAAGCAGTGATATATCTCATCAACTTACATTCATCCCCATTCTATCAACATCATTTAGTCAGTTCATGGAACCTAGGCTAGCTCCCATTAGAACAATACATGGCTCATCCAAAATCATTTAGTCAGTTGTTGGGATTCTTGGATATACAAGTCTTATGTGTTCAACCATTTGTGATGTGTTTCAGGAAAATGAGTCATAAGTCGCAAAATTAATATTTTTCAAAGGGTTTTTTTTACAAGATCACATTATTGGAATGTTCTGATTTTTGGGGAGTTTATCACTTATAGCTATATCAATCAATGTATCAAATTTCAGGACAATCTATGTAATTTATCCTTTCGTTTTAAAGGTCCTCATATTAGTTACTTTACTGTATATTGACCCCCAGAAATATTGGATACTTTTTTTTTCAAAAACGAAAATATCAAACTAAATTCTAGAAATACTTAGATTATTAGACTGTTTACTATCATTGGAATCAGCTTGATCTCATCTTTTCAAATCTAATGGTATCTCAAAATCTTTTTTTAGCGACTTATGACTCATTTTCCTGGAACACATCACATTTTGTTATTTATAGTGTTTGGAAGGTGCAATTATTATTTACAACTACATTTGAGAATGTTATTTTCTAGCATTACATACTCATGAATACCACACCTTTGTGTATTACACCAGATTAGGTTACTTATATATCACCCTACGACACCTGCTGGCAGGAGTTAGAGACGTTGCCAAGTGTCTAATAACGTTTTGGTGACATACGCTAGCAACGACGTCTGTGACGTCATCAAAAGACGCCAGAAATAGGGAAGCATTCATGGCCAGAGGAGCACATACTATAATACAATGTGTTGGGTACATTGTTAGAAAATGTACAATTGGCAGCTTTAGGAATTTAGTAAATTCTGCCAAATTAGGCTGGAATTTGGTCAATACTTGGTAAATTTGAATATATTCGGCATTGCATTGTTTCTAGCAATCTGTTTGGTCAGCTTGAACTGTATTTTGAACTTTATTTTCGTCTGAAATTTGGGTTATTTGAGAAGATTGGTGAAGTTGAATTGTACATTTTCTGGTGACCTCACCCATGTATGTCTTCATGATCTAGAGGAGCAGCACTCAGTCTGTCACACCGCCCTTGACTTTATTCTAACATGGAAGTGTTCTTCCTCTCCTAACCCGTCCTCCTACTTCTCCTCCTCCTCCTGCTACCTGTGTCTCCCCTTCCATGACCAGCTCTTTCACCAACGACTCCCGCTCCACTGCCTTCTCTTTCTTCTCCATCTCCGCCCTCCCTCCCCCTCCTCCTTCACCTCCACCTCCTCCACCTCCTTCACCTCCACCTCCTCCACCACCTCCTCCTCCTTCACCTCCACCTCCTCCACCTCCTTCACCTCCACCTCCTCCACCTCCTCCACCACCCCCTCCTCCTTCACCTCCTCCTCCTCCTCCACCACCTCCTTCTCCTATATCTCCTCCATCTCCTCCCTCCCTCCCCCTCCTCCTTCACCTCCACCTCCTCCACCTCCTCCTCCTTCACCTCAACCACCTCCTCCTCCTCCTCCTTCACCTCCACCTCCTCCTCCTTCACCTCCACTACCTCCTCCTCCTCCACCTCCACCACCTCCTCTTTCTCCTCCATCTCCTCCCTCCCCCTCCACCTCCTCCTCCACCTCCACCTCCTCCACCACCTCCTCCTCCTCCTCCACCTCCTCCTCCACATCATCCACCTCCACCACCTCATCCCCCACCTCCTCTTCCTCTTCCTCAACCACCACCACCTCCATCACCTCATCCTCCACCTCCTCTTCCTCCTCCACCATCACCTCCACCTCCACCCCCCCCCCCCCACACACACCCCTCCCACCCCACCTCCTTCTCCTCCTTCGGCCCAACTTCCCCTCCTCCACAACCTCCTCATCCACTACCTCCAGTGTGGTACAGATATCATTCAGTCGCTTTACACTCATCATCACATTGGCTTTACCTCATCACTATCAGATTTAGAAACTTGTATCATCCACAAACCAAGGTCGTGATGACGATAATCATGAAAACTTTATGATCTGATATTTACTATGATTACCACTGATTACCATATCACTCACAACCTAATTATAAGATATAACTAAACTTGAGCTGCATATGGGGCAACGCATTCACAAAACGCAAGTGGCTTTTGGTGAGTGTCTTTCACAAGTGCCGAAGGCACGCATGAAAGACACTTGCCAAAAGCCACAAGCGTTTTGTGAATGTGTTGCCCCATATGCAGCTCAAGTTTAGTTATATTTTTATGCCATGATTTATATTTAAGAGTTATTTAAGAGTTATTTACCTTCATTGCATGTCTCGCAACCCTCGGACTCGGCAAAAACAAGCGCTTACAATGTTGCGTCATGAAATGAACGTCATGAAATGAGCGTCATTGATTGGCGCAACTAAATTTACGCAACCAATCAAAATAACGTTGTAGATTGGTTGCATTCGAAAAACGGATTCCACTAGTGCAATCCAGGCATGTTTATGCCATGGGCTAATCTGGCCATGTTTTTGTGAATACGCACACCTATCATGGCATAATATACTAGCGTTAGAAAACCGTAGAAACATGTAACACAAATAAAGTTCAAACAAGATTCAGGCACCCAGTGGAAGACCTACCTAGACACCTGTCTATTTAGAATGCTGGACCACCTCAATGTAAATAACATCTGTTGCAATAAAGAATTCTTGAATTGAATTGTATTGAATATGAATAGAGCAACACACATGTAAACAAAGCCCCTTGATGAGGTAAAGCAGTTATCTTAATTGGTTCTTGATTGGTTCTTGATTGGTGTTGCGCCAGTGCATTTATTACCTTAGCCTTGGAGCACATTCCATGTCACTCCTCAACCCCTTAATATTGCATGTCTTATTGGTGTGTACATTTCCTGGATGACGAGGCGCCAGTGGCTATCCAAGAGATTGCCTAATTCTCCCCTTTGACAACAGGACACGCCACCGGTACTTGCAAAGTTGGCTACTTCACCCGAGTTTGTATGTTTTCGCAGTCGACGGGAAAAAAGAATTACGGATTTGTCATCCTTAACATGTTTGAGAAGGAAAAAGTCAGGGTTCATAGTGTCTATATTGTACGTAATGCACATACCCTGATTTCCCAACGCATGTCTACCAGCTCCCAATGCTTAAGCCTTCTTCCACGCACTCGGCCGTACTCGTGTAAACTTTGGGTGCGCTACCTCCACTACAAGCGCTGGGTACTGCTGCACTATAGGAGCAGCAGTACCCAGCTTTTAACAGTAGGGTGTGTGTGGGGGGGGGGGGGGAGGGGGGGGGGGGTAGCGTTATTTACTATAAAGCCAAGACTTCCCTTCATTCCCATCAAATTGTGACGATAGTCCTACTTGCCACACACACATCTGGATTGTCAGGTATTCCTCATCTCTACCTGAGTAGTAACATGGCCTCATATTTAGCATATATTTGTTGTTATATGTTGAGTTTGGAAGGTGCAATTATTTACAACTACCTTTGAGAATGTTATTGTCTAGTAAATAAGAAACACAGAGGAGGAAACTCACATGATAACAAACCTTTAGCTTAATGTCACCACATACTGGAGCAGTAGGCATGGATTACATGGAACACCAATGTAGTATATGGGTCAGATTGTCAGAAAATGTACAAGTGGCAGGTCTACACATTTATTAAATTCTGCTAAATTAAGCTGGAAAATGAAGAATACCGGGTATATCTGAGTATATTTGGTATCGCATTGATTTAAAGTATCAGATCTGTTATGTTAAACAGCATTTTGAAGTTGATTTTTGTCTTAAATGTGGGTTATTTGAGAGGATTGGTGAAGGTGAATTGTACATTTTCTGAAAATCTGACCCATATAATCTTATTAAGAGGCCGCATAATCCGGCAAACCACAGCGTTTTTGTATTAATTAGTTCATTGATCACAGCATTTTGCATTTTTACATTATTCCCAGTTCATGATGATTACTAATTTCATAGAAACAGATAGTATAATTATCCAATTAGGTCACTGGAAACATATGTTTTAATATTCTACGTCAGAAATAGAGGTAAAAGTGAAGTATATTACAAACAAAGTTTTTATAACATGCCGCCTTTACTTGATTTCCTCTTTTCAAATATGATAACATCTCAAAACCTTTTTGTTGCGACTTGTGACTCATCTTCCTTTGCCTTATCACATAATCATTAAAGCATAATAAAAAGCTCTAGAAATATAAGCTAATAAAAAAAGAGACAATTAATATCTAATATAAACATAATGAGGCTATACAATGTTACATATATGATGTGTTCCAGGAAAATGAGTCATAAGTCGCAAAAATTGATATTTTTCAAAGGATTTTTTGACGATATCTCTTCATTGAAATGTTCTGATTTCTAAAGGGATTATCACTTATTGTCATATGAATCTATATAACAAATTTCGGGACATTGTATTGAATATATCCTTGCGTTTTGAAGGCCTTTGTATGGAGTATATTTAGTTACTTTACTGGTAATTACCCATCCAGAAACATTGCACACATTTTTTTTCAAAAATGAAAATATCAAACTTAAAATATGGAAATACATATTAGGTGTCCTAGTGTTTACTATCATTGGAATCGCCCTTTTCTCCTCTTTTCAAATATGATGATATCTCAAAATTGATTTTTTGCGACTAATGACTCATTTTCCTAAAACGGATCACATATTGTCTCATAACAATTACTTAATACCATTTTGTGTCACCATTAATAACTTGCAGCAGCGATATGTGGCAAGGATCTATAGGCGAGACTGAGCTGTCAATCACTGTGTACAAGCCACGCCCAGTGCTCTTATAAAGGCTGAGAGGAGGAGGGAGTGGAGGTGTAGTGTGGCAGGGGAGGGAACGCAGTGTGAGTGAGAGAGAGAGAGACCAACCCTACCAACCCTACACATGGAGTACATAGCACTGCACTGTGTGGCACGGATTTACTGCCATTAAAAGCGCTTTTCTCAGTTATTATGGCAAGACAAATGTCATCAAAATCACTCATGTTAGGACTTCTAAGACTGAATTCATCAATATTCTGCTGCTGTTATATGTTTGCACAATAGTTGGAAGTGGATTAAGCCGCAAGAAAACAGTTGAAAGTGAGCGAAATTAAGTGAAATTATCATAGGAAAGGATTCGGGGAAGGCCTCTGAATACAAATATGGACCTTTAAAGCTCTCTGTAGAAAAAATAAATGGACAGAATCCTCTAAAATCTTAGTCAAATGATCGTTAGAAGGGTTGGCCAAGAATGAGAAATGAAAAATAATGTTTCCACATCTGCCAGAGGAAAAGTGAAAATTGAAATATAATACTTCCTGCGATATAAAATGTTATCATATTTTATTTTTGGAAAGGACAAAACCATTAACTGGTTCCGCGACGGAGTGTGTCGGTAGAGAGTCAGTAGTAGGGTGTGCTATAGTGGTCAAGCAACCCCACATCACTGACCAACGTGTGATAATATTGGTATATTGATATCCGCAGACAATATATATTACATGTCACCAGCAGACCCCAAACAGAGGTCATTAATCTTGTTAGTCTCTGTATAAGGTGGTTATAGCCTCAAGACCACAAAGCGGTGATTAACCATAGCTAATGATACCATAAGGATACTTTATAAACAGATTGACAACCATACATCTGGAGCATGGATAGTAATGGTAACTGGAAGGTACTGTGAGTTACTTCTAAGTGCTGTACCCCGCGATCAGTATGTCAGTAAGGTGGTTATAACCTCAAGACCACAAAGCGGTGATTAACCATAGCTAATGATACCATAAGGATACTTTATAAACAGATTGACAACCATACATCTGGAGCATGGATAGTAATGGTAACTGGAAGGTACTGTGAGTTACTTCTAAGTGCTGTACCCTGCGGGTGGATGGATGGATTCATTGATTACTCAATGACACATGGTAAACACATCATCAGTGGAAAGTAGCAATACAAAGGTGAGATATGATACTTATGGGTCAGATTTTCAGAAAATGTACAATTCACATTCGCCAATGTTCTCAAATAACCCAAATTTCAGACGAAAATAAAGTTTAAAATACAGTTCAAACTAACCAACAGATTGCTAGAATGAATGCAATGCCGAATATACTTGAATGTACATAGTATTGACCAAATTGCAGCCTAATTTAGCAGAATTTACTAAATGTGTACAGCTGCAAATTGTACATTTTCTGAAAATCTGACCCTTATAATCCTTATCCTGCATTCTACTGTATATGGGTTAGATCGACAGAAAATGTACAATTTATCTTTACCAATCCTCTCAAATAACCCAAATTTCAGACGAAAATAAAGTTCAAAATACAGTTCAACCTAACCAAACAGATTGCTAGAAGCAATGCAATGCCGAATATACTTGAATTTACCTAGTATTGGCCAAATAAATTGCAGCCTAATTTAGCAGAATTTACTAAATGTGTACAGCTGCTGAAGGTACATTTTCTGAAAATCGACAGAAAATGTATAATTCAACTTCAACAATCATTAGAATTGACTTGATCTCTTTTCAAATATAATATCTCAAAATCCATATTTTGTGAGTTATGACTTATTTTCCTAAAACGGATCTTTATCGGAGGGTGTAACTCCTAAAATAAAAGGAGGCTTTCTCGCCCGGCAAGATATACGGAGGATGGCAGAGAAATAGGAGAACAAGCCACCATTAAGGCAACGCCTTAATGGTGGCCTCTATGTAATGGATATGGGTTATCATTATATATGGTGCTTAAATATGTGAGGTGTTTTAGGAAAATGAGTCGTAGGTCCACAAAAAAAGATTTTGAGATACCATTATATTTGAAAAGATGAGATCTAGTCGATTGCAATGATAGTAAATAGTCTAATAATCTAATAAGTATTTTCTAGATTTTAAGTTTGATATTTTCGTTTTTGCAAAGTAAAGTTTCCAATATTTCTGTGGGGCAATACACAGTAAAGTAACTAAATGTAGTCCATATGAGGACCTTTAAAACGAATGGATATACTACATAGATTGTCCTGACATTTGATATATCCATTGATGTAACCATGAGTTATCAACCCTTAAAAATTAGATCATTCCAATAATGTGATCTTGTAAAAAAAACACTTTAAAAAATATCAATTTTGCGACTTATGACCCATTTTTCTGGAACACATCACATATAGTGGTGTAATACGACAAGGACGCATAGTCAACATCCTACATGGGTAGGATACATAATCTATGATGCACATACAATACGTGTAATCAATAATAATGCAGTAGAAGCATACAGGAGGTATTAAAGAGATGACATGGGCATGTAAAATGACTAGAAGACTAAATTATTAATAACGAGGACATTTCATGCTATCATTAGTAGAGAAAGCTGATGTGATTCCAGGCACAGTTCTCTCTACAAAGCTTTGTAAATTCCTCTGAAGGTTTTGGCATTTGTGATGTGTTTCAGGAAAATGAGTTGTAAGTCGCAAAATTAATATTTTTCAAAGTGATTTATTTACAGTGTATAAAATATATCCAAGTGTTTTGAAGGTCATTATATGGAGTACATTCAATTACTTTACTCGTAATTGCCCTCCCAGAAATATTTCAAAATTGTTGTCAAACATAAAAATATCAAACTTAAAATATAGAAATACATATTATCTATGTCCTACTGTTTACTCTCATTGGAATCGGCCTGATCTCCCCTTTTCAAATATGGTGATATCTCAAAATCCATATTTTGCGACTTATGATTTATTTTCATAAAACGGATCACATTTGGTATTCAGGTGTTGTCTAGTTGGCTAGTTCCTACCCAAGTAGTAGTAGTAGTCTGAATTTGGTTTAAGTCGAAAGGCATGTTGGAGTAGATGGAGTCTGATGCTTACTGACTTTTTTGTTTATATTTATTGTGGTAAAGATATAATATGTGATGTGTTTCAGGAAAATAGGTCATAAGTCGCAAAATTGATATTTTTCAAACCTTTTTTTTTTCACAAAATCACATTATCGGAATCTTCTGATTTTTGGAGAGTGTGTCACTTATAGTTATGTCAAACAATGTATTGAATTCCAGGACAATCTATGTAACATATCCTTACGTTTTAAAGGTCCTCATATGGACTTCATTTAGTTACTTTACTGTTTAATGACCCCCAGTAATATTGGAAACTTTTTTTTTCAAAAACGAAAATATCAAACTTCAATCTAGAAATACTTATCATTTTATTAGACTGTTTAGTATCATTGGAATCGGCTTGATCTCATCTTTTCAAATATAATAGTATCTCAAAATCATTTTTTTGCGACTTATGACACATTTTCCTGAAACACATAACATATGTACCTTACTCTGTACAATAATCTGCATGTAATTTAAATCATTTTTGTAAAACAAATTGACATATCAAAACGAGACGTATGCCGATAACCTATAAAAACCCTTAATGTCAGCGGCGGTTATTTCTGCCAGCATTTTCCAGTTTTGTGTATGAAAATATAAACGTTTAAATAACAATTCAATATATCAGCCAATTATTATTTAACAAGTGATAGTGACAAAGGCATGTCCACCTTGCGGAAGTGATCCAGCGCTGCTCTATCTCATTAGCATTAAAAACTAACACTTGTTATTGTCATTTTGCTCGCCATGCATTTATCATTTCCCATCATGTGTTGAATCTCTCATATTACCACCTCATTAAACATCTTAATTATATCTTGTTATACAATTATAATTCATTTCCTGTTATTCATGCATGTTGCTGAAACTATGTAAATGTAAAGCCAAAACAAGAATGAAGGCACTTGGCAGAAGAAGTGATTATTATTTTTATTATAATATTTTATTCAAATAAAGTTATGACAGTTACATTGTTTTGGAGTTAAATTCGAATATGTGATATGTTTCAGGAAAATGAGTCAGAAGTCGCAAAAATGATATTTCTCCAAGTGTTTTTTTCACATTATCTCTTCATTGTAATGTTCTGCATTTTAGAGGGTATAGCAGTTATAGTCACATGAATCTATGTAACGAATTTTAGGACATTGTATTAAATATATCTATGCGTTTTGAAGGGTTTTGTATGGAGTATATTAAATTACTTTACTGGTAATTACCCATCCAGAAACATTGCAAACATTTCTTTTTCAAAAATACAAATATCAAACTTAAAATATGGAAATACTTATTAGGTGATATCTCAAAATCAATATTTTGCGACTTATGACTTATTTTCCTGAAACGGATCACATATGATAATATATCTCACTTGCAGGTTTTCCTGACTGGCCATAGAATTACTAATCTATTATTATGATTATTAGGGTGAACTGTTTACTCCGAAGTTGAATTACCTATTAGTATGAACATCAGCAAATAAAAGATTTCTTGAACTGAATTTAATTTAATATTGAACAATATAATGAGACTATAAGAATAGAGTTTTGCAGGAAAAGGGTGTCTCTTATTCATGTTAGAGGAGGCCTTCCCTCAGATTGGAGGGACTCCTTAAACTCTGAGCCTATATTGATTTGCTTCAATGTGTCGACTGTCACTGTCCTATTACCTCTAGCACAAATGGGCGAATGTGTTTGACAATGTACATGTCGCCCTCACAAATGCATTCAAATAACTCAAATTTAAGACAAACATTAGCTTCAAGAAAAGTTCAGACAGATTAATTGAATCAATGCAATGCCAAACATAGCCAGATATAACTGGTATTTATAATATTTCAGCATAATTTAGCATAATTTCCTTAATTTGTTGATCTGCCAATTGTGCACTTTTCTGAGAAGCTGAGCCATATGTGATCCGTCTCAGGAAAATGAGTCATAAGTCGCAAAATTAATATTTTTCAAAGTGCTTTTTTCACATAATCACATTATTGGAATGTTCTAATTTTTTAAGGGTCTATCACGTATAGCTACATCATTCTATGTATTAAGTTTCAGGACAATCTATGTAACATATCCTTTCGTTTTAAAGGTCCTCATCTGGACTACATTTAGTTACTTTACTGTTTATTGAGCCCCAAAAATATTGGAAACGTTTTTTTTCAAAAACGAAAATATCAAACTTAAAATCTAGAAATACTTATTAGATTATTAGACTGTTTACTATCATTGGAATCAGCTTGATCTCATATTTTCAATTATAATGGTATCTCAAAATCTATTTTTTGCAACTTATGACTCATTTTCCTAAAACATGTCACATCTACATCGATATCATCAATATTCTGGCCTTGTCCTATTCTTCCACGTCCCTAGACAAGCAGACCTCCCCCATAGACTCACACCCAATCATGGCCCCAGCAATAGACTAGACAAGCAGACCTCCCCCATAGACTCACACCCAATCATGGCCCCAGCTATAGACTAGACAAGCAGACCTCCCCCATAGACTCACACCCAATCATGGCCCCAGCTATAGACTAGACAAGCAGACCTCCCCCATAGACTCACACCCAATCATGGCCCCAGCTATAGACTAGACAAGCAGACCTCCCCCATAGACTCACACCCAATCATGGCCCCAGCTATAGACTAGACAAGCAGACCTCCCCCATAGACTCACACCCAATCATGGCCCCAGCTATAGACTAGACAAGCAGACCTCCCCCATAGACTCACACCCAATCATGGCCCCAGCTATAGACTAGACAAGCAGACCTCCCCCATAGACTCACACCCAATCATGGCCCCAGCTATAGACTAGACAAGCAGACCTCCCCCATAGACTCACACCCAATCATGGCCCCAGCTATAGACTAGACAAGCAAACCTCCCCAGTAGACTCACACCCAATCATGGCCCCAGCTATAGACTAGACAAGCAGACCTCCCCCATAGACTCACACCCAATCATGGCCCCAGCTATAGACTAGACAAGCAGACCTCCCCCATAGACTCACACCCAATCATGGCCCCAGCTATAGACTAGACAAGCAGACCATAGACTCACACCCAATCATGGCCCCAGCTATAGACTAGACAAGCAGACCTCCCCCATAGACTCACACCCAATCATGGCCCCAGCTATAGACTAGACAAGCAGACCTCCCCCATAGACTCACACCCAATCATGGCCCCAGCTATAGACTAGACAAGCAAACCTCCCCAGTAGACTCACACCCAATCATGGCCCCAGCTATAGACTAGACAAGCAGACCTCCCCCATAGACTCACACCCAATCATGGCCCCAGCTATAGACTAGACAAGCAGACCTCCCCCATAGACTCACACCCAATCATGGCCCCAGCTATAGACTAGACAAGCAGACCTCCCCCATAGACTCACACTCAATCATGGCCCCAGCTATAGACTAGACAAGCAGACCTCCCCCATAGACTCACACCCAATCATGGCCCCAGCTATAGACTAGACAAGCAGACCTCCCCCATAGACTCACACCCAATCATGGCCCCAGCTATAGACTAGACAAGCAGACCTCCCCCATAGACTCACACCCAATCATGGCCCCAGCTATAGACTAGACAAGCAGACCTCCCCCATAGACTCACACCCAATCATGGCCCCAGCTATAGACTAGACAAGCAGACCTCCCCCATAGACTCACACCCAATCATGGCCCCAGCTATAGACTAGACAAGCAGACCATAGACTCACACCCAATCATGGCCCCAGCTATAGACCAGACAAGCAGACCTCCCCCATAGACTCACACCCACTCATGGCCCCAGCTATAGACTAGACAAGCAGACCTCCCCCTTAGACTCACACCCAATCATGGCCCCAGCTATAGACTAGACAAGCAGACCATAGACTCACACCCAATCATGGCCCCAGCTATAGACTAGACAAGCAGACCTCCCCCATAGACTCACACCCAATCATGGCCCCAGCTATAGACTAGACAAGCAGACCATAGACTCACACCCAATCATGGCCCCAGCTATAGACTAGACAAGCAGACCTCCCCCCATAGACTCACACCCAATCATGGCCCCAGCTATAGACTAGACAAGCAGACCATAGACTCACACCCAATCATGGCCCCAGCTATAGACTAGACAAGCAGACCTCCCCCATAGACTCAAACCCAATCATGGCCCCAGCTATAGACTAGACAAGCAGACCTCCCCCATAGACTCACACCCAATCATGGCCCCAGCTATAGACTAGACAAGCAGACCTCCCCCATAGACTCACACCCAATCATGGCCCCAGCTATAGACTAGACAAGCAGACCTCCCCCCATAGACTCACACCCAATCATGGCCCCAGCTATAGACTAGACAAGCAGACCTCCCCCATAGACTCACACCCAATCATGGCCCCAGCTATAGACTAGACAAGCAGACCTCTCCCATAGACTCACACCCAATCATGGCCCCAGCTATAGACTAGACAAGCAGACCTCCCCCATAGACTCACACCCAATCATGGCCCCAGCTATAGACTAGACAAGCAGACCATAGACTCACACCCAATCATGGCCCCAGCTATAGACTAGACAAGCAGACCATAGACTCACACCCAATCATGGCCCCAGCTATAGACTAGACAAGCAGACCTCCCCCATAGACTCACACCCAATCATGGCCCCAGCTATAGACTAGACAAGCAGACCTCCCCCCATAGACTCACACCCAATCATGGCCCCAGCTATAGACTAGACAAGCAGACCTCCCCCCATAGACTCACACCCAACCATGGCCCCAGCTATAGACTAGACAAGCAGACCTCCCCCATAGACTCACACCCAATCATGGCCCCAGCTATAGACTAGATAAGCAGACCTGCCCCATAGACTCACACCCAATCATGGCCCCAGCTATAGACTAGACAAGCAGACCATAGACTCACACCCAATCATGGCCCCAGCTATAGACTAGACAAGCAGACCTCCCCCATAGACTCACACCCAATCATGGCCCCAGCTATAGACTAGACAAGCAGACCTCCCCCATAGACTCACACCCAATCATGGCCCCAGCTATAGACTAGACAAGCAGACCTCACCCATAGACTCACACCCAATCATGGCCCCAGCTATAGACTAGACAAGCAGACCATAGACTCACACCCAATCATGGCCCCAGCTATAGACTAGACAAGCAGACCATAGACTCACACCCAATCATGGCCCCAGCTATAGACTAGACAAGCAGACCATAGACTCACACCCAATCATGGCCCCAGCTATAGACTAGACAAGCAGACCTCCCCCATAGACTCACACCCAATCATGGCCCCAGCTATAGACTAGACAAGCAGACCTCCCCCATAGACTCACACCCAATCATGGCCCCAGCTATAGACTAGACAAGCAGACCTCCCCCATAGACTCATACCCAATCATGGCCCCAGCTATAGACTAGACAAGCAGACCATAGACTCACACCCAATCATGGCCCCAGCTATAGACTAGACAAGCAGACCATAGACTCACACCCAATCATGGCCCCAGCTATAGACTAGACAAGCAGACCATAGACTCACACCCAATCATGGCCCCAGCTATAGACTAGACAAGCAGACCTCCCCCATAGACTCACACCCAATCATGGCCCCAGCTATAGACTAGACAAGCAGACCTCCCCCATAGACTCACACCCAATCATGGCCCCAGCTATAGACTAGACAAGCAGACCTCCCCCGTAGACTCACACCCAATCATGGCCCCAGCTATAGACTAGACAAGCAGACCATAGACTCACACCCAATCATGGCCCCAGCTATAGACTAGACAAGCAGACCATAGACTCACACCCAATCATGGCCCCAGCTATAGACTAGACAAGCAGACCATAGACTCACACCCAATCATGGCCCCAGCTATAGACTAGACAAGCAGACCTCCCCCGTAGACTCACACCCAATCATGGCCCCAGCTATAGACTAGACAAGCAGACCTCCCCCCATAGACTCACACCCAATCATGGCCCCAGCTATAGACGGAATTGATCTAATCATGGGGAGCGGTCGGGACATAAGGCAAGGCGTAGATGCACGTGGATTAGACCCTCGCACTGTGGGCAGAATGGTTCAATAACTGGTAGACATGACCATTTCCCTATATGAAGCCGCATTTCCCAGAAAGATTTTTCAAAAACGAAACACATCACATATGTGATGTCTTACCGAAAAATGAGTCATAAGTCGCAACAAAATTTTTTTGATTTGAGATACCATTATATTTGAAAAGATGAAATCAAGCCGACTCCAATGATAGTAAACATTAGAACGTCCCATTAGTATTTCTATATCTGTTCAAGGAACACGTTAGCTCTATGTATTGATGGTGACTCACTATGGTTAGATGTACTATAGTGAAGTATAGTTAAAACCTGAATAAAAAGCTGTTAAAAGAAAAACCAAAAACAGTGATTATTCGATCAACATGATTGGGTGGAGGAGTGACTGAGCTGCAAATAATACCTGGGTGAAGTCGCCTGAAAATGTTACAATTCACCTTCACCTATCTCATCAAATAACTCAAATCTAAGACCAAGTCCACGCTCAGAATACATTTCCACATAATAGAAATAGCTTTTGAATCCAGTAGTCTGGAGTGCTGATAGTTCATTATCACTAGTGGAACTAACTTGTATTAAAAGTAAAGCAACAACATATGGGTCAGATTTTCAGAAAATGTACACTTCAACTTCACCAATTTTCTCAAATAACCCAAATTCCGGAGGAAAATAAGGTTCAAAATTCAGTTCAACATAACCAGACAGATTGCTGAATAAATGAAAACCTGACCCATATAATTCCCTGCATTAAAAACGTCACCTCCCCGACGGGGAATTGAACCCCGGTCTCCCGCGTGACAGGCGGGGATACTAACCACTATACTATCGAGGACTGGTCTGACAGATAGGTAAAATAAGAAGTACACTATTATTTATTTTGTATGTTTGACTTTGATCTGAGAATTGTGTATTTCTCACTGGGTTATATCTGAGGCTTTACAGGGTCGGATCTTCAGAAAATGTACAATTCTCCCCAACAATCCTCTCAATTTAACCCAAATTTCAGAAAAGAAGTTAGGTTCAAAATGCAGTTCAACCTAACCAAACAGATTTATTCAATGAATATAATACCGAATACACCCAGATTTACTCTTTATTTATCATGTTTCACTCTAATTTAGTAGAATTTGAGAGATGTGTAAAACTGTAGATTGTGCATTTTCTGAAAATCTGAACCGACAGGAAAATGGGTCACATGCCTGCTGAATCTCATTCCATAAAATCCAAAATACAATCAAATCATTCTCTCTAGGGCCGGATGGAAGATCTATTAGAAGAATTATATGTCCTATTCTTGTATTCTGACGCCAAACTTGAATACAAATTCTATAATAATAATCTACATGAAACCATGGGCCTTTGTGCTAAGCTACCACAAAGGAAACACATAATATGTGATGTGTTTCAGGAAAATGCGTCATAAGTCGCAAAAAATATATTTTCAAAGTGTTTATTTTACAAAATTGCTTTATTTGAATGTTCTGATTTTTGGCAAGTTCATCACTTATGATTGTATCAACCGATGTATCAAATTTTGGGACATTACATATACTATATCCTTTCGTTTTAAAGGTCCACATATGGAGTATATTCAGTTACTTTACTGGTTATTGCCCCCGAGAAATATTACATACTTTTTTTCAAAAACGAAAATATCAAACATAAAATCTAGAAATACTTATAAGATTATTAGACTGTTTACTATCATTGGAATCGGCTTGATCTTATCTTTTCAAATATAATGATATCTCAAAATCTATTTTTTGCGACTTATGACTCATTTTCCTGAAACACATCACTATGTGATGTGTTCCAGGATGGATTACAAAATGGGTTGGAAGAAAAATGGATAGTAATCCGTGGGGCACCTATTAAGTACTTCTATATCTTAAGTTTGACATTTTTATTTAAAGTTTGGAGTGCAGTTTTTCGCAGACGTGTGGGCTCCATTGCGACAGCCTCTGCAATAGCCTTTGCAACAGGCCTCACGATAAGAAATGTATTGCCATCTATCGCAGGAATATTAAACATGTTTCATATTTGTGTTGTGTTTCAGGAAAATGAGTCATAAGTCGCAAAAAATAGATTTTGAGATATCATTATATTTGAATAGAGATCAAGCCGATTCCAATGGTAGTAAACAGTCTAATCATCTAATAAGTATTTCTAGATTTTAAGTTTGATACTTTCGTTTTTGAAAAAAAAAGTTTCCAATATTCCTGGGGGTCAATTAACAGTAGAGTAACTAAATGTAGTCCATATGAGGACCTTTAAAACGAAAAGTTATATTCAATAGATTGTCCTGAAATCTGAGAGAAAGATTACTATAACCATGAGTTATCAACCCCCAAAAAATTAGAACATTTCAATAATGTGATCTTGTGAAAAAACAGTTTAAAAAATATCATTTTTGCGACTTATGACTCATTTTCCTGAAACACATCACATTTGTTGGTGATAAGCATTGTATTGCGGACGTCACCATGCTACAGCGATTAATTGCAAAGCTTTTTTGCAAAGGTGTTGCAAACGTTTGCAACAGGCCTTCCCGATAGGCCTCTGCAATAGCCAGACCTATTAAGAAAGCCTGTTGCGAGGCTAAATGCGGCTAGTGTGGCGCCGACTTTTTTTTTTGTTTTTTTTGTTTAGAAACGTTTATTAATCGCTACACAAAATAATATGACAATATACAATCTATTCTTGCAGAGTACAATGACATGTGTATAATTGGTAGGAAATGAGCCTCAGAAGTAGGGCATTAGAAAACCCCAAAATGTGAGCTTCTTGTGGACAAACTACTTGGAAAATATTAACTTTGTGACTTGTGACTCATTGCCCTGAAACACATCACACATAGGACAGGAAATAGCCGTGTCTGTATAGAAAGTTCCTGTCCCTAACCCTACAAGCCGCCTAGCAAGGATAATGACCTAAGGATGGTCAATTTTCACTATCAATTTGTTATGCAACGGGCTGTGAATTTGCCAGGCTTCCAGCCATATCTGGATGATATAATAGGATTGTGGGGCTTAGTGAACGTTTGCCCCAATCACAGGACCAGCCATAGCCCGCGTGCTGGATGATATGGCTCAGATTTTCAGAAAATGTACGATTCATCTTCACCAATCGTCTCAAATAACCCAAATTTCAGACAAAAATAAAGTTCAAAATACAGTTCAACCTAACCAAACAGATTGCTAGAATCAATGCAATGCCAAATATACTCGAATTTACCTAGTATTGACCAAATTGCAGCCTAATTTAGCAGAATTTACTAAATGTGTACAGCTACCAATTGTACATTTTCTGAAAATCTGACCCATATGATAGCATTGTGGGGCTTAGTGAACGTTTCACCCTATCACAGGACCAGCCATGCAGCCCTGGATGGAGGAGTATTCATGGCAAACATAAGAGCATGTGGGTCAGACTTTCAGAAAATGTACAATTCACCCTCACCAATCCTCTCAAACAACCCACATTTAAGACAAAAATCAACTTCAAAATGCTATTTAACATAACAGAACTGATACTTTAAATCAATGCGGCACTAAATATACCTGGTGTTCATCATTTTCCAGCCTAATTTAGCAGAATTTACTAAATGTGTAGAGCTACCAATTGAACATTTTCTGGAAATCTGACCCATGTATATCATAGATTATTATTAATGTTACGTCCTACCAATGTAGGATGTGGCAATACACAACTATAATTGTTTAAGCACCATATATGAATCAGATTTTCAGAAAATGTACAATTGGCAGCTGGCAATTGGCAGCTGTACACATTTAGTAAATTCTGCAAAATTAGGCTCAACTTCGGACAGTACTAGGTAAATTCGAGTATATTTGGCATTGTATTGATTCTTGCAATCTGTTTGGTTAGGTTGAAGTGTATTTTAAACTTTATTTTCGTCTGAAATGTGGGTTATTTTAGAAGATTGCCAAAGTTTTTTTGTTTTTTTTAACAAAGTTTATTGCAGACATTCATTGTACATTTTCTGAAAATCTGACCCATATAATGATTTATATAACCCATATCCATTACATAGAGGCCACCATTAAGGCGTTGGCTTAATGGTGGCTTGTTCTCATATTTCTCTGCCATCCTCCGTATATCTTCCCGGGCTAGAAAGCCTCCTTTTATTTTAGGAGTTACACCCTCCGATAATGATCCGTTATAGGAAAATATCTCATAGCTCCCAAAATATGGATTTTGAGATATTATATTTGAAAAGAGGACATCAAGTCAATTCTAATGATTGTTGAAGTTATATTTTACATTTTCGTCGATTTTCAGAAAATGTACCTTCAGCAGCTGTACACATTTAGTAAATTCTGCTAAATTAGGCTGCAATTTGGTCAATACTGGGTAAATTCGAGTATATTCGTCATGGCATTGCTTCTAGCAATCTGTTTGGTTTGGTTGAACTGTATTTTGACCTTTATTTTCGTCTGAAATTTGGGTTATTTGAGAAAATTGTTGAAGGCGATTGTACAGTTTCTGTCGATCTAACCCATATACAGTAGAATGCAGGAGAAGGAGTATAAGGGTCCGCATGGAAGGTTTCCACTCCAGAGGTGGAAATATAATGGCTTTAACACGAGCCCAATTGAACGCAATGTGTCTTACTGCATAATGGAGATGTAAGCGCCTGGATGGACATATTACCCATCCATGGAGGTCTGGAGGAATATGTTAAACTATTATATGTCTTAGAGCGATTCTTACAGTTCATAGAATGGGGTAAACGTGCTTCGGAATCTTCCTTGCTGGCGGCTAGGGTTATATGAAAATTAAATGATTACGTACTGATTATATGATGCAGCAGAATATTAATGTTCGTATGTTACTGGTCGATGGCTGTGTATGATATGTATTAGTCTATAGCGAGGCAATAGGACCCTTCCCAGAGTACATCAAAATCATGTTACATCCTGTTTAGTGGAGGTAACATCGTTACAAGTCTCCAAGGGTCGCCCTAGTTATAATCTCCTAAAGCTCCTCAAAAACACTAATCATAAACAAACGGTCACCACCATGCTTTTCCCTTAATACCTTTAATAATTAACTTGACATTGAACTCAGAAAACCAATATAACCAATATATTATTTCAACAAATAAGCAGGTGGGTGGTAGAGGGGGGGTGAGGGTAGAGGAGGAGGAGGAGGGGAAAGAGAAGGAAGGAGGAAAAAGAAGAGGTGGTGGAGGAGGTGTAGAGGGGCGAGGAGGAGAGGGGGGAGGAGTTGTAGATATAGAGTTGGAGGGATGGAGTGGAAGGTGGTTGGGGAGGAGGAGGAGAGGGGGGAGGAGTTGTGGAAATAGATTTGGAGGGATGGAGTAGAAGGTGGTTGGGGAGGAGGGGGAGGAGGTGCAGGAGGTGGTGGAGGAGGTGCAGGAGCAGGAGGATGTGGTGGAGGAGGAGGAGGGGGAGGAGGAGGAGAAAAAGATGGAGAAGGAGAAGGAGGAGGAGGAGGAGAAAGGAGGGAGAAGGAGGTGGAGGTGGAGGTGGACGTGGAGGTGGAGATAAGGGAGGAGAAGGGCGAGGTGGTAGATGAGGAGGAGGAAGAGGTGGTGGAGGAGGAGAAGAAGCGGTGGAGAAGGTGGGGGTAGAGATGGGGGAGATGGAAGAGGGGCTGGAGCAGGTGGAGGAGGATGAGTAGGGGGAGGTGGAGGAGGAGGTGGAGGAGAGGCTGGAAAAGGTGGGGAGGTGGAGGAGGAGGTGGAGGAGGAGGTGGGGGAGGTGGAGGAGGTGGAGGAGGGGGAGGGGGAGGAGGAGGAGGAGGTGGTGGAGGAGGAGGTGGAGGAGGAGAAGGAGGTGGTGGAGGAGGAGGAGGAGGGGGAGAAGGAGGTGGTGGAGGAGGAGGAGGTGGAGGTGGTGGAGGAGGGGGAGGAGGGGGAGAAGGAGGTGGAGGTGGGGGAAGTGGAGGTGGAGGAGGAGGTGGAGGAGGAGGAGGAGGTGGGGGAAGAGAAGGAGGAGGAGGAGGAGGTTGAGGAAGAGGAGGAGGAGGTGGGGGAAGAGGAGGTGCGGGAAGAGGCGGAGGAGGAGTTGGAGAAGAGGCGGAGATGGAGTTGGGGAAGGGGCGCAGGAGGTGGAAATGCACTAAACTCCACATGGGAATGCATTACATCACCTGCACTTATAGAGATGTTAAAGTTAAATGCTGGAGTCTGAAATACTTGGAAAATCCATCGACTCCTAATGAACTCCTATGAATCTCAGTCATCTAAGACTCTGGCAGATTGGTCTCAAGTCAAATTATAAACAAAATGTCAAAGTTTCCATATAACTTCCTCAACCCTGGTGTTTACCTATTACACCACCAACAGCAAGGCAAGCCCCTCGAGGCTCAACAATAGAAGCAGAAACAGACTTAAGGCATCGCTCATCTTAAACACCCCACAGTATTAGTCCCCGTTGGTTGGTCTGAGCTGGCCCGTTATAGACGCATAGAGGGCCAGTGGTCACTACCGGTCCCGCTGGCCCTCTATGCCTAGAGAACTTCCGGTAAACAGCCCAACCAACGGTGACTAAAGCCATTAGAGCCTGAGTTTATTGTCCTCGCTGGCCCTCTATGCCTTCGGAAATCTGTCTCGGCCTCCGGCCTCGACAGGACTCCCGTCAGGCATAGAGGGCCAGCTCGGACAATAAACTCAGGCTCTAATTGCCCAACAGGTTCAGACACAGCTGAGGCAGCCTAAGCCAACCCTGTGGAACCCGCAACCGGGAGGAAGTTGAGCCTGCAGTAATGAAGCCAATATAGCACGCTGGGTGGATCTTATTGCACATATTCACCTACTAGTGTTACACCCTGGAAGATTTCAGGGTCCAAACTTCAGGGACCAGACTCTGAAGGGGGGACCTACTTTCTTGGTGCACAACCTAACATTTTATGTGGCCTCATATTTTGTACCGGCTCAGAACGACAATGATGTAGGGAGGGGGGGGGGGGGGGGGTCATTACATTTAGCACAAACTATCAAGAAAGGAAAAAGACATTTTGCAGAAGACTTGAAAGGGGGAGGGAGTCATGAAATGAATGCAAATCGTCCACTCCCTCTCTCCCTCCCCCCTAGTGGTTTATTATGTGAAGGGTCCGTAATGCAGGCATGATTTAGATTTAGATTTAAAAATATTTTATTCAGGAACTTCGACATTTTCATACAAGAAGCACAAATATTCTCAGGGGAGCCTGAATTATTAGAAAAATTTTACATAATACAGCAAATGAGAGTTAAGTTACAGATGTTTTGGATAATACTATTATAAGCTTTATGACTCTATCGAACATAGAAAGATTGATAAATTAAGCTAGTTTTTAAACATATACATAAATCAATACCTCGAAAAATAAGAACAGTCTCCATACTCCTATTACATAAGGTGAGGCATGGTGGATCCTTATCCACTCATCCTCCACCTCCTGTTACATCCTGCAGCTTACATGTCCTTCTCATCCGCTTATCCACTGGAAGCTGGAAGCAAAGCTGACTTAGCAGGAAAACAATGGATTTTGACATTTTGTGATGTGTTCCAGTAAAATGCGACACAAGTCGGAAAATATATATTTTTTTAAGTGTTTTTTCCACAGCATTTCTTCATTGAAATTTCTGATTTTTAGGGGGTATAGCACTTATAGTCATATTAATCCGTGTTACAAATTTCGGGACATTCTATTAAATATATTCATGCGTTTTGAAGACCTTGGTATGGAGTATAGCTAGTTAGGCCTACTTTACTGGTAATTACCACTCCGGAAACGTTGCAAACCGTTTTTTCAAAAATAAAAATAAACTTAAATGTGATCCGTTTTAAGAAAATGAGTCATAAGTCGGAAATAAAAGATTTTGAGATGTCATTATATTTGAACAGATGAGATCAAACCGATTCCAATGATGGTAAACAGTCTAATAAAATAATAGGTATTTCTAGATTTTAAGTTTGGTATTTTCGTTTTTGAAAAAAATGTTTCCAATATTTATAGGGGTCAATAAACAGTAAATTTACTAAATGTAGTCCATATGAGGACCTTTAAAACGAGAGGTTATTTCACATAGATTGTCCTGAAATTTGATACATCGATTGACAGAACTATAAGTGACAAACCCTCCAAAAATCAGAACATTCCAATAATGTGATCATGTAAAAAAAACACTTTGAAAAATATCAATTTTGCGACTTATGACTCATTTTCCTGAAACATATCACAAATAAAGAAATACATATAAGTTGTCTTAGTGTGTTTTTCTTTGTTTTTATACATCTTTATTAAACAGTTGTCTTAGTGTTTACTATCATTAGAATTAGCTTCATCTCCTCTTTCCAGAAATGGTGATATCTCACAATCCGTACTTTCGACTTATGGCTCATTTTCCTATTTTTTAAGCAGATCATATTTAATAGAATTAGATCAAGCTAATCCAGCACATCTTACAAGTTCATTTTGTATCCTTACATGAACTGTTTTGTCGCACTTGCTGTATTGTTCCTGCTTGTGTATAATCTCAAGAAAACAACACGTAAGAATTATTCTGTTATTCACGTTTTTCAGGCATTTATTTATAAAATATCTTAGTTGGAATATCCTATATTTTGGGGTACATTTTGCGACTTACATATGATATATATAATATGTATAATATATATAATATATATATATACTTTTTATTCAGACTAGTATAAGTACAGAATCGGGCTCGAGCCTCTACGAGTAGTTCTCCCGGTCGGTCCTTAAGAACATAAATTATTGATACAGAATACAATACAGACATCTACAGTATGACAAGCCGTTTGGCTACAATACATTCATTTTTTAGTATGAGATTTGTACTCTTGGTTCATCCTACCGCTCGGGTTCAACCAGGGATATCTTTAACTTTACATTAGAGCCTGAGTTTATTGTCCTCGCTGACCCTCTAAGCCTGACGGGAATCCTGTCGAGGCCGGAGGCCGAGACAGGTTCCCGAAGGCTTAGAGGGCCAGTGAGGACAATAAACAAAGGCTCTAATGGCTTTAGTCCCCATTGGTTTGGTTGTTTACTGGAAGTTCTCTAGGCATAGAGGGCCAGCGGGACCGGTAGTGACCACTGGCCCTCTATGCGTCTATAACGGGCCAGCTCAGACCAACCAACGGGGACTAAAGTGCTACATAGCAGGATAGAACAATAGTTATATACAATTGGTCATTAACATGTTTGCCGATGTCTCGGCCTTAATATACAATAATTACATGCCTGAAGATGAAGTCTCACTAATGAAGATTTGGGACTGTATTTCCTGAAACATCATATATGCCTTTATGTGACATATTGCTCATATCAAGGCCTATATTATGACATCACAAGGTGTTTTGACTGGCAGTAATGTGAGGCACATAATGACTGTAGTCATAGTAGGTGTGGTCCTTAACACCCTCATTATA
>OW804099.1:4280034-4316913 GCA_942159475.1 Sthenelais limicola | reverse complement strand
CTGAACCCCATTTGTCAGGCCACCACCCGACCATACGCACCTTTGGCTAACCAAGATTACCTGTTTTTTCTTGTTTCTTCTTCTCATATCATGATGGAGAAGTGTGGTGTCTGTTTGTTAACAGCTTAAAAAATTGTCTATCAAGAAAATTTCTTCTACATCTAACTTAATAATATCCCTTTCCAGAGTACTTTTAAGTTCAACATAGTTTGTCCAATAAAGATGATATTTCCAACTTCGAATGAATTGCGTTGGAAAGGGTAACAAATACGACATGGGCTCCCATATTAAAACCCCCAATTTTACCCTCCTCTTTCTAAAAGAAAAAGATGAGGAATCGTCTTGTTCTCAAAATATAACTTATAAGATGTTAGGTTCATCAAAATTTGTGTCGATGAATGCGATTATTATTTCGCAAACGTTTTCTATATTTTTCGGGGGGTTGAATCTCAGAATCTTAGCATGGGACTTGCACCTAATACCCCATACGGAAAAATGAGCCAATAGACCGGTCTCCAATTAGTTGGGTCATCTGGAGCACTTCTGTGACCGTTGAGAGCGAAGGTTGGTTTCTCAGTGGATTTGACATCTATGAAGGGCAAATAAAAAAATGAGCGGGGGCGACCCTCGCGAAAGTGCGGGGAAACCCCGTGAGAGCCCCAAATCCAAAATGGCCGCCATTGTTTTGTTTTTGTTTTAAGATGTTTATTCAGCAATGCAAAATTATGTAGTGTGTACACTATTCTCATTCCTAGCTGATGTTAGAAAAAAGTTACAAAAGTTTCAGTCAACACAGCGACGTGAAGGCAAATATAGCCAGCATTATATAATCAAATTTATCATGTATACATAGGTCGATTACAAAAATAGGAGTACGAAAAAAATAAAAACCATCACCTAGGGCAGCATCCTTTTACTACATTCATAGGAGCATCATTTCACCCTCAGTATCATCCAAAATACAAAGGAGCAAAGTCAAATACGAAGAGTTATGCTAGTATAAGCTATCAAGACTGAAAGGGTTATTTCATAGCAAACGTAATCATCCTTGACATCGAACAGTAGCCTGTAAGGCTTTATGGACACAAGACAACAGGGATATTATTCAAAGTAGATCCTCTGGAGACCACTATGACAACTTATATTTCAATGGTTTGGCCTACCATGCAGTCCAGTATATGCTTATTAGGGTTTTGGGGGTTGAGGAATTCATATCTGATATCAGTTTGATGATTTGACCTTGCTTTGACCTTCAAATCCAAGATGGCTGACAGTTTTCAGCTCACAAGGGCCAAATTTTCAAAGTCATCATAGAACCTTCTTAGTAGGCTCTTATGAAAGCTGTTATGATGCTAAATTGACTTATGGAAAGTGAAACTACAATTCGGGCAACCATAGTTAGTACTGCACATGGGAAACTCACCCCCAAAGCCCCCTAGGGGTAATAGAACAAACCCCTTTTCAGACTGATGATCTTTCAGGTAGTCTAGGAGAAATTGGACCTGGGACGAATTGTAAAACACAGTTTCTGAACTGTTTTGGATACTATTGATATGCCTTATTAATATACTAAAAGGCCCAGAAAATCTAGGTCAGGGAACATGCCCAAAACCACATAAAATCAAAATGGCTGCCACTAAAACTTTGGAACACCATAACTCAGGATATAATTAAGATATATTCAAGTGCAAATACATTTTTTCTATGTTTTTAGACATCAGGAATCCAGTGCAATGTAAATGAAGTCAATATAATCAAAATTTAACAAGTTAGTATATTGATACCAAGAAAAATGAAGAAAAAACCTCCCTAAAATGCATTGAGTGAACTCAAGAAACACCATAACTTTATCGCAATATAAATGAACACAGCGAACAAGCTCGAGATGGCTGAGGATGGTAATGGCCAGATCGCAGGGGTAAGTCGTGCTACTACTCCAGATCCTGCTGATACAGCCAGAGATACTGCTCCAACCCTGGAAACTCTTTTGTCAAGTTTCCAGTCTTTCGAGACAAAAGTTTCGAGTTAGTCCAGTCGATTTGCCAAACAATTGTGCACTTTTTCATAAAAGCATGAAATTTGACATAGCGGTACTTTTTGATGTGCTGATCATTTTTAGCTATAGGCCCAATCTGTAATTTTGTTTCCTTGGTCATGGTTGCTATGGAAACATTCTAATAAGGAATTTGGCTTTTATAGTTACATCAGCCCCATATTTTTCACTCCCACTCCCTCTCCTCTCTCTCACCCTCCCTATCTTCCTCACTCTCCCCTTTGCTCTCTCCCTCCCTCTCCCCTTCTCCCCCCTCTCTCTTACACTCTCTCCCTCCCCTCATATCCCTCTCCCTCTTCTCTGTGTCTCATACCCCGCCCATCTTTTTCTCCCCCCCCCCCTCTCTCCTGTCTCTCCCTCTCTCAAATCTCTTCTTCTCCCTACCTTCCCCCTTCCCTCTCCCATGAGCTATCAAATGCATGATGTCGTTTCGTTTACTTTCCCTAAAAATAGTTGTATAGAATACAACCAAAAAACTAAAAAGGGCTTCAAAATCACATTTCCACCCCAGATACCTTCACAAACCACATACGTAAGTCATAGTAACATAGTACAATATGTTCCATCTAAATATGTAGATATTTGAAATTTCTTTTCAGTGAATTCCGTGTTTTTATATTTTTATATTTTTTAAAAGGTTTTATTCAACATGACCTGCTCTGAGGCTCTTACAATTCCAATGACAAGTATGTTGTGTCCCTTATATTTTTTATTTTTTTGTGGGTTTTCTAATCTTGTTCTTACCTCTCCACTGACAGTTCAGTATACATGAGTGCTATGTTCATCGGGACACCTAAATCGGGGGGCAAATCGGCTGTGTGTGGGCAGGGTTTAAAGCTCAGCAATCTATTTTAAAACAACTCGACATACTTTGATATGGTACAATAACACTTATTTTCTACCTCTGAAAAGAGACTTGGATATATGAGAAATATCATCTATTTGCAATAGGGATGCAACTTAAAAGTCCTCCGCTGGTAAAATCCATATAACATATACTGTATGTATGGCTGTTTGTTATGTATGGGGTTTGTCTATTGGGTCTGATGTTAAGCATCATGATTATCTGCTTTCTTAAAAAGATTCTACACCCTTGGACCTTTTGTAGGCTACCGCCAAATGTTTCCCCCAATAGCGACACCCCTGAGCTATAGAATGAAGGTTATTATGTGTATGAAAGCCTTGGACCTTTTTTTAAATGTTGGGACGATTTTTCTTAGAGCCTTGGGGTTGGACCTTTTCCTTTCTTCTGCAGCCATTGAAGATTTATGCTGGTGGAAGCATAATCTCCCTTGGCGTGTGAAGTGAACTTTACATCAAACATATATACATACAGTATACATATACAACAATATCATGAAATAGTACATGTTGAGGGATGAAGAATGCATCACAGACACTTATACACATATTGACACATTATGGTAAATAGTATTGAACTCCATACCTAAGTCTTGATAGGTAATAGCTACATTGATCATGTAGATTGATCATGTTAAGTCTCTTTCAATAAGTAAATAATCACTCGAACTCCGATGACTGCGTTTAGCTTGTTCTCTTGTTACCATAGCAACCAATACAACTGCGCGATAAACGTACGCGCTACTATCATATCAAATACACAACACTCTTCCCCCCGCAAGGTATGTTACTGATGATCTTAAAACAGTACATCTTGATTGTTCATTGTTCTTAAGCATTAAGAGGAAATGGATCTTATTTTTCATAGAATAAGTATATGAGATACTGTGCGGCAATAATATAATGGTTCTGTTCTTCATGACATAATGGGAGATGTTGCTTTACTTGAAGTTTATGACTTAGGATAAGATGTGTGTAACAGTTCTGTCCTTTATCCACATTGGTATTCTTTGAGATATTCTGGAGGTTTATGTTGTCTTTTGGGCCTTGGTATTATTGCTGGTGTGTTGTCTGTAGCTGCTGCATTCAGAGCTGGCTCATCCTTCATTGGGAGCTCTTTGGGCATTATGTGCCCCTTGGTAGGAGTCTTGAGTTGTTCTGGTAATGTGATATTTGCACCCTTCCTCTCCGGGGATTCATGGGTGTTTGTGACTTCCCTTTCTTGTTGTGATGCTTGTTCAATGTGTATCATTGAACCTGATGCATGAGTTTGGGACAGACCTGGCTCTTCTGCCCTGTCTGTAGACATATTGCCCTGCAGTATGACGCTTGACTCCCTTTGTGATGCTGAACGACTCTTGAGCTGGTCAACATGCCTCTTCCATACATGCCCGTCAACTTCAACTATATAAGTGAGGGGCCCCAGTTTTTCCTGTACAACTCCATAGGCCCAGCCTTCCTTACTGTGTCTGAAATCGCGTACCAAGACAGGATCTCCAACACTGAACCACCGAGGCAGGGTTGTAGCACCACTAGATCCCTTCATTTGGATCTTGTCGCGTAGCTGTGGATGGACATGATCTAACCTTGTCCTCAGTGCCCTTCCCATGAGCTCTGCTGGTGTTCTGCCAGTAGTCGAATGGGGTGTTGTCCGATATGACAACAAGAAGGAGCATATTCTTTGATTCCAGGAATTTCCTGTGTTTTTGGCTTTCATAGCTTTCTTAAATGTACGCACAAACCGTTCCGCCTCACCATTTGTGCTTGGGTGATATGGAGGCGATAAAATATGTCTTACTCCATTTGCTTTTAAGAAGGTCTTAAACTCCTCGGCTACAAACTGGGGACCATTGTCCGAAACAATTTCCGAGGGAATTCCCTGTTGAGCAAACACCTGTCTCATTATTTCGATTGTTTTTGATGCAGTCGTGGATTTCATCTTGTGCACCTCAGGCCATTTTGAGTATGCATCAACCATTAAGAAAAACATTTCCCCCATGAATGGGCCTGCAAAGTCTATGTGGACTCTTTTCCACGGTCCAGATGGCCATTTCCATGGATTCCCTATTGTCTTGGGAGCTTTTGGTTGCGACTCTTGACACATTTTACAGTCACGCACCACCTGTTCAATTTTTTCATTGATTCCTGGCCACCAAACATGGAGCCTGGCAAGTCCTTTCATTCGCACCATACCGGGATGGCTCTCATGTAACTCCATTAGCATACCCTCTTGGAATTTACTGGGTATGATCGTTCGCAGACCCCACAACAAGCATCCATCTTCTGTAGTGATCTCTACACGACGCTTATAGAAGTCCAGTAACTCTGGGTTTAAATCTTCTTCCCCTGGCCATCCATTTACTGTGAAGAACAGCACTTTTGATAGGAGAGGGTCATGCTGTGTTTCCAGGCCTATAGATTTGGCTGTTATTGGTAATGCATTTACCTGTGCGACATTCATTGCTTTTGCTTCCCTTGTCCACTTCACTCTGAAATTTGTGTCATCCTTTTGGTTTTGTAGTGGTAAGCGAGACAAGGCATCTGCATTCGAGTTCTCTTTAGATGTACGTACCTTAATCTCATAGCTATATGCTGCCAGCTGAATGGCCCACCTTTGAATTCTGGCTGCAGCAAGCACTGGAATTCCTTTTCTTGGCCCAAAAATGTAACTTAGGGGCTTGTTGTCAGTCACTAGGATAAACTTCTTACCAAACAGGTAAGGATGGAACTTCTTAATTCCAAAAATGATAGCTAATCCCTCACGCTCAATCTGTGAGTAATTTCTCTCTGCTGGGGTCAAAGTTCTCGAGCCATATGCAATTGGGAGCTCACCTCCCAGCTAGGAAGTGAGCTCATGTAGATCTCACTATGAGCTCAGAAACTTCTCACACATGTGATATCAGAACGGTGAGGTCTGGGTGAGGTTTTTGTGATCTTGCATATGTGATCTCACATGAATGGTTTCAGTGTGATCTCAGTGTGAGTTCACAAGTTCTAGCTCACATTTAGCTAACAGCTGTGATATCTCAGTGAGCTCAGAAACTTCTCATAGATGTGAGATCAGAACGGTGAGGTCTGGGTGAGATTTTTGTGATCTTGCATATGTGATCTCACATGAATGGTGTCAGTGTGATCTCAGTGTGAGGTCACAAGTTCTAGCTCACATTTAGCTAAAAACTGTGATATCTCTGTGAGCTCAGAAGCTTCTCATAGATGTGAGATCAGTACTATGAGGTCTGGGTGAGATGTTTGTGATCTTGCATATGTGATCTCACATGAATGATTTGTCAGATTTTTGGACATTTCCAAAAAACGGAATGGTCAATTTTTAGGGCAGCTAGGGCTTAGCTGTTGGAGTATGAGATGCAGGGGGCCCTGTTATACCCGGGTGCCAAAGGAAATTCCATTCCAAGCATTCCTTCATTTTCCAAACAAAGGATTTGTTTGACATGGCAAAGTGGGTTGCAAGAATTACACTTTTTAGGCACATCTCTATGGCAAAAATACTGAAAATGTTGACTTTTTTCTGGCAGCCCCTAGATATTTTGTGAGATGTTGACCTAGTCTAGTTTTTTCTCCTCTTTTCAAATCTGGCCTCCAATTTCTTCTATTGGCATTATTGGCGGCGTTATTGGCAATCCAACTGTTCTCACCAGATGGCAGTACCATAGAACTTGGTTTTCACTAGGTGGCACCAAAGGTTACTGCATTACATTTACACTTTCTATTAGAACAAAAGTCTCACTAGTAATACTTATATGAAGCATTTATACTTCATAGATATTACACATCATTAACTTGGGAATATTGAAAGCAATGAACTTGATAGTTTATTTGGATAACTTACCTGCTTGATGTTAAAAAATGTTGGGAAGAAAGCACCCTTATAATTCTAATATTATTACTATAAGTATACTGAGTGACCAAGATTGTCTGACACCAACTTGGAATGGATACCTATGGCAGCTACAGGGGAAGATTGTATCAAGGGTAAGTTTAAGTGATGGAAAGGGATGAGGAACTTTGAAAAATTCAAGCAAAGGGACCATGCAGTCTCTCCTTGAATGCTCTTGGGTGAAATGCTTCTGTGGAGAAACTTTCTACCTTAGCACTGAGCACAAATCTGCTGTTTAGAAGCTGAACAGTAGTGCTAAAAACAAGTCTAGTCTTGTCATCTTATTGATTAATAAGAGTCTTGTCATCTTATTGATTAATAAGAGTGGCCATTGTGACATTAGATATTGACCTCACCGTGAGATCATAGTATGAGTATACTGTGAGGTCACATTGAGAGATCATATTGATGCCACTGTGAAGTTACACTTTGACCTCACCCGTGAGGTCATACTATGACCTCACAGTGAGATCATAGTATGAGTATACTGTGAGGTCACATTGAGAGATCATTTTGATGCCACTGTGAAGTTACACTTTGACCTCACCCGTGAGGTCATAGTATGAGCTCACTGTGATAAATATTGTGAGCTCTCAGTGAGCTCACTGTGATCACACATTCTTAGCTGGGCTTTCTCAGTGACATGTGACATCACTGCTCCTATACCATATGGAGATGCATCCACAGCTAGAACAATAGGCTTATTTGGGTCGTAGTGAATTAGAATACCATCCTTTGAGGTTAGAAATTTTATCACTGTCTGGAAAGCTTCCTCGCAACTCTGAGACCATTCCCAAGGGGTATCCTTTTTCAATAGATTGGTCAAAGGGCTAGTAATACTAGACATATTAGGCACAAACTGTCTATAATGGTTTACCAACCCCATGAAAGAATGCATTTCCGCCTGGCAAGTAGGTCTGGGTGCGTTCTTCACTGCCTCGATTGCCTCATCTGTCATATGCAAACCTTCCTTATTTACTCTATAGCTGAGATACTTTATTTCAGCCTTTGAGAATTCACATTTGCTTAGGTTGCACTTCAATCCATTGTCATATAACCTTTGCAATACTGACTCAACATTCCTGTTATGCTGGTCATCGTCTTTTCCCGTTATGATGATATCATCCATCAAGCATCCACAATCAACTCCTTGTAGCACTTTGTCCATATATTCTTGGAAAATCTGAGGAGCACAGCTGACACCATAGGGCAACCTTGTATATCGAAACAACCCCAGGTGAGTATTGATGGTCACATACTTTTTAGACTCTTCATCCAGCTCAATTTGTTGATATGCGTTGGAGAGATCTACTTTTGAAAACTTTTCTCCCCCATTCAGTTTCTGATATAGTTCCTCAGCTCTTGGCATGGGATATTCTGGGGTATCCACATATGGGTTCACTGTAACCTTGAAATCCCCACATATCCTTATTTTCCCATTTGGTTTCCTCACTGGAACGATTGGAGCTGCCCAATCACTAAATGTTACTTTCTCAAGTACTCCCATTTGTACCTGTCGGTTGATTTCTTCAGCCACACCATCACGTAAGGCATATGGTACTGTCCTTGGCTTGAAAAATATGGGCTTTGCTTCTTTACGTATGTTTATGTGGGCCTTGATATTCTCTGCTTTGCTGGGACTATCATCGAATATTGTAGAGTACTGCTTCAGAATCTGCTGTAACTTCTCACTTACTGATACCCTCTCAGGCTCTACCTTTAAGACCCTATTCCAGTCCACATGAATGGATCTGAGCCATTCTCTACCAAGAAGTGTGGGTCCATCGTTCTCCACAATGTACAGTGGCAATTTAGGATGCAATTTATCTTTATATACCACATCCACTTCCGCCAATCCTTTGACCTTCATTCTGTGGCCTGTGTATGACTTGAGCGACAACTCAGATCGTTTCAATTTCAGCCTTGTGCTTGAGAATACTTTTTTGAAAGTATCGTATGACATCAGGGATACCCCTGATCCTGTGTCAACCTCCATTTTCACTTTGCATTTATTAAGTTCAACTTTCAAGAGTATTTCCTCTGTACTCTGCTTTGTGTAGGGCTCAAATGTACTATGTACCTTAGATCTACCATTTACTTTCTTCGTTTTGGCTTGGACCTGGATGTGGTACAAAGAATCTTCAGATTCCTCAGAGTCATCACTTGTGTCCTCATCACAAACAGCATGGACATTTGGTGATTTTTTCCCTTTTCGTCCATATTTATGGAATTTAGCATTCTTGGGCTTTCCTTGTTTCTGCTTTGCTTCTCTATTTGGACATTTCTTGGCTATATGCCCTAACTCCTGGCATGAGTTACACACTTTTTCTTTGAAGAAACACTTATCTGGTTCGTGATTGGATTTTCCACATCTGAAACATGGTGTGGCATTTATCCTATTTACCACCTTGTTACTACCATGTATTTCCTCCACTCGTTTGTTTGCCATTTCCTGACTCTGCGCTACCTGTACTGCTTTTTTCAGGTCCAGTTCAGCCTCACTAAGCAGTTTGCACTGGGCCCTTTTGTCTCCCAGTCCAATAACAAACACGTCTCTAAGGACTTCATTGAGGAAAGTTCCAAATTCACAGGTCTCAGCTAGCTTCTTTAATTCCTTTAAATAGGAACCTACATTTTCCCCTGCTTGTTGCTTACGAGTGTAGAAATTAAACCTTTCTGCAATAAGTATAGGCTTGGGCAAGAGGTGATCCTTTACCAATGTTGTGAGATCACCAAATGACTTTGACCAATGTCCTTGCCCCTACTGAGCTTAGAAGCAACGCTTTCTTCTTTGGCTTGTCATCAGTATCCTCAATATCATTTGCAATACAGTATTGTTCAAGTCTCTCAACATAATCAACCCAGTCTTCCCCATCAGTAAACTCACCGATGCCTGGACATGCAGTCGCCATAACAGCAGTAATTCAAATCACTTTCAATGTTAGTGCTTCCTATAGTGGTTCCTACCTTCAAGTAGTAGATACAGCAATGACACAGCTGCCACTCACAATGGTGTTCCCTAGGCTATGGTGGTTCCTACCCTTAAGTAGTAGATATAGGTCACACTGCCTGCTGCCACTTTCAATGGTGTTTTACTTTCATAGATATACACAGAGTAGCCTAGGGCTTACATACACACACTGTCAGTCAATTCCAACACAAAATAGTCATATATGCAATAAATGTCAACAGTATTTGGGGCCACTGCACTGGTGTTTAACAATCCAACTCACAAGTCTATGCACAGCCTTTCCTTTTGCCTCGTGGGTGCCGCCATCTTGGAACATGAGTAGGCCTACTGAATTTGCTGCCCTTGAGGAGAATTGCTGCTGTTTTTCCACTTATGGAGTTGTAATAGCAATGATGAAGTTCGTTTCAACCTTGCTCCTTGTGGGTTAAACCCTCGTCGCCATTGTTAAGTCTCTTTCAATAAGTACAGGGGCGGATCCAGGATTTCCTGAAGGGGGGGGTTCAGGTCTGAGAAAAGGGCACATGTTGGGGACTGAGTGCTGAAGGCATGAAGCCCCCCAGAGGAGGGTCCAGGAGGGTTCTCATTCGGGGAATTTTTAAAAACATACACCTTAGATGGTGAATTCTGCTGCATTTTGAGTGGATGAGCATATTTTTTTAGTGTATGTATTTTAACAATATTTTAGCTTTGTAATTGCTGCTTATTATATTACAGATGATGTAGAAATTGTAATAGATATTGACAATGACATGTCAAGGCCTGTAGGGGTCACTGGCGGTGGGGGGACATTTCTAGGCTAGGTGTACCTGGCTGTGGAAGTGCCAAAGGCACAAAAAGCACTAGGGGGGTGAGGGAATAAAATGGAATTTAAGGTGCAATTTTGGGGCATTTGGTGCGTTTGGGAGCACAAAAAATGTATTTAGTCACAGATGAATAGTGAAGAGTCCATAGATATTTCTAATACTTATTTCAACAACTATGTTCACAAACTAAATCTAGGCCCAATAGACAGAACTGAATAGATTTTAGTAATAAATACCAAAGCAATTTTAAATGTGGGGTTGATAAATTCTAATGAGATATGACAAATGACAAATTTGTAGACCTGCCTAATGTGCATTTTCTGAAGATCTGACTGACTAGGGGGGGTCAGGGGCATGCTCCCCCCAGGAAATTCAGAAATTCAAGGTGCCATTTGGCACTTTTTGAAGCACAAAATACAGTATTTAATCACACATGGAAAGTGTTCTTTTTTTTTCTTTTTTTTTTCTATCATTTATTTTGACTTTCAAAAACTAGGGATCCAGTTTGCAAGGACCTAAGAAACACAAAACATACAACACACACTGGCAGTTGACGATGTATGCACATTGTAAGATGTGGAATTATTTTTAAAAACCAGTTATGGCTACATGATGCAAGTGATGTAGGTGTGAATTAAGGTCTGGGGGCATGTTGCTCCCCAAAATTGTAAAACGTGTGAAGGAGTGAAATGGTGTATTCTGGGTGCATTTTTGGATCATAATTAGCCAGTTTTGTTTGTTTTTAAAGATACAAAAAAATAATTTGGGGAAAATCTCAAAGGCAAATTTAACTACATGAAATGAAATGAATTGACATGAAATCAAAATCTCCCTCAAAAGATGAAATCACATGTATCCAATGTCACATTGGAGTACCAGATCAATGGGGGTTTGTCAGTAGGCCTGCCAACAATAGGAGAAATGTAAGGCATCACACTTTAATTTTCTCACAACTGCCCCCAAGTGATTGTCCATTATGATGTATAAATGTAAAGCAAGTATCAGAGGGGGAACTAATGTCAGAACAAACATGTGTGAGCCCCATACACCCAAAGAAATTAAGACACCTTTAGTTCCTAAAAAAGATTTTTGGCTGTTCAAAAGGGCACTTTTGGTTGTAAAAAAAGACACTTTTTGGTTGTTACACTTACAACAGAAAAGGGGCATATTGGGTTGTAAAAGAGGGCACTTTGGGCTATTCAAAAGGGCACTAAGTCTTATGAAAATTTTGAGGGGGGATCAGGATGTCACTGACCCCCCCCCCCCTTGCCAGTGAACTATATGTGTAGTAAGCTTTGGGACAGTAGCAGTAGCCATTAGTTGTTGGTTTTATGTTGGTTTAATAATACTATGTGAAAAAATGGGCCATTTCCTCATAGAGTGCCATAGACTTTGTATTGGGAAAAAGGGCCCTTTGGTGCGGAAAAACTGGCACTTTGGGGCGGGAAAAAGGGGACTTTGGGGCAGGAAAAAAGACATTTTGGGGTGGAAAAACAGGGGACTTTGGGGCAGCTAAAAAGGGCACTTTTGGGCGGATAAAAAGGGCACTTTTGGGCGGGAAAAGGGCACTTTGGGGGAGGGCAAAAAGGGCATCATGGGGCCCAAGGGGGGGGGTTCGAACCCCCCGAACCCCCCCCCCCCCTGGATCCGCCCCTGAAGTAAATAATCACTCGAACTCCGATGACTGCGTTTAGCTTGTTCTCTTGTTACCATAGCAACCAATACAACTGCGCGATAAATGTACGCGCTACTATCATATCAAATACACAACAGATCAGATATAAAAGCAATGGCTTAGCAGTACAGCAAACAGTAGTGCCCTCTGTTGTTATTCAGTAGAACTAATCAACAGCTCCAATGTATGAAATACAATGACACCTAGAGTATCGAATATCACTACAGTACCTTAGTTTATATGGGTAATCTTTATGTGGTGACCCCATTTGACCATAATATCTTACAAGATATCAATGTATAATTAAGTCAACCATGCCAGTGCATTATAAAGTACAAATGCCATGAAAATATTATTTTTGTACCCAGATTTAAAATCAACAGAACAATTAACTTGTTGGGTTCTGTGACTTAAAATAATACATTCTTTGCTACTGCCATGCAATTTATGCAATATCCAAGCCCCTTCAATCCACTCATTAATTACCCTGTATTTATTACATTCACTTTTCTATAATGTGGTGTAAATGTGTGCAAGACATAAGATGTGTATAAAAAGGCCATCTTTTTTTTAAAAAAAATTCTTCACGATTAATTGCTTTTTATACATCCAATGGCTTTCTTTTATAGAGGGATTGATATGTATTTAATGCAGATACTTTTCTATTTTATAGGTGGTGGAATATAATTTGATGAAAAGTGATGTAACCAAAGTGTAATAAAAAATATATATGTGCACCTTCATTTAACGTTAAATAAACGTTCACAATATGGCCCTATTTTGATGTTAGTCCAATGTCAAATCAATGTTGATATAACAGTTATTAAACATCAATTAAACGTTGATCAAACGTTCATTCGACCTAAAAATCGGTCCCTAAAGTTGACGTCATTATTGCGCACGTTAATTCAAGGTCAAATCAACGTTGATTTAAATTTAGTTTAAGATTGATTTGAGGTCGATTCAACGTTTATTAGAGGTTAAAATTAATGTTAGGAAAAGGTATTATATTGACGTCAAAATGACGTTTTATTAACGACGATGAAATAACGTTCTTTTCACGTTTTTCTGACGTTGGCAGAACCAACACTGTTTTCAACATTCGATAAAAAGAAAAAAAAAACAACGTCGGTACAACCAACATTGTTTCAACGTGCGATAAACAAACGTAAAACCAACGTTGGTGTATAAGGTTGGTTTGAACAACGGCGTCCCAACGTTAAGAAAAAAAACGTCATTCCGCTTGATCCAAGACGTCATTCCAACGTAGGCCTAGCCTCAGTGCATGCAGTCATGCATGCGCTGACTAGGGCAGGGTGTATAATATGGATAATATGTATACGGAAGCGAAGATCAGACTCAGAAAAACATCAATTTGGAATCTCGTTTATTTTACTGTTTGCTTCTACATGAAATGCCTTCTCTTGGTAAATTATTACAAAATAATTCTAATTGATTAACACAAAAGAACAGAATGACTACTATGTATTGATACATCTTGGCAGATTTCGTTTCTTGATTCATGATTTCCTTTATAGACCTGTGGATTGCCTGAAACCATTGTTTTATGCTGTTGTTTTGCTGCTGTATAGAGTCTTGACTCATCCCAGTTACAAGCACACATAAAACACCATGCTTCAAGGTTATCTTTATATTTTTAGGGGGACAAGGGGAGGTGGGGGAGAGAGGATGAGAGAGATCAGAGGGGGAATCAGATAATGTTTAACTCCTGTATAGTGTCGACATACCCTCTTCCGCCCCCACGCTTGGCTCACCCCAGTCACAATCAAAGATACATAAAAATCACTACCACGCTTCAAGCATCACTGCCCCAATCAAACATACATAACTATTTCTATTTTGTGTTCAATGGCCTCGGACCTTGAGTTCAATGCCCTCGGACCCACTACCCTCTTCCTTCCTCCACTCCCTCTTCAGGACTATTAGAGTGTGTCTGTTATAATTGGCAAGCTTGTTAATGTGTTTTCACATTAAGAACAGGATCCGAGGGGTCAATAGCAAATTAAAAACCAATATAGCATATATCTTGTATGTGCCCTCCACCTGAGAGGAATAATAAGTAATAAGTATAAGTACATGTACCTACCCAGCACATAAATTGTTAAAAAGAGATTTCTAGCTTTAATTTACTCCTTTGCAATTAACAGGTTAGTATTTGGATTAGGTCTCCTAAATCTGTTTCAATCATATATTATAAAATGATAAAGTGTGCAATAGAAAATGGTAGGTCTATGTTAACTTAAAGAAAGTATACAGCAAGAGTTTGCTGAATCCATTTGAATTTCAAAGAACCTCTGTATCTTGTGATTTATTATTAGTGGCATGCCAGGCGGTGCAGTAAAGTCAAATTCGTGTAAAAGTTTTTGGTACAAAATGAAAGCTTAGGGCATAAATAACAATTTTGGTCCGAGTGGACAACGATCATTTCACTGTGGGGCCCGTGGGGGTTATAATAGGGGGCTGATCTCCCTTTCACTGGTGAAGTAATACTATCTTTTGGAATGATCCTAACATAATTGGTGTCATTAACCATATCAGTGAAAAGGGAACAGATGGAGAGAAGAGATGAAGAAAAGAAGAAGAGAAAATAAAGAAGAAGAAGAAGAAGAAGAAGAAGAAGAAGGGAATGAATTATAATATATAAAGATGATATAGTGGAGGAGTAGAGCAGGGATGGTGAAGGGAAACAGACCAAGCGGATGAATATTTGATTTGGTTAGAGAGGGTTGTTCTTTATTTGTCTGGCCCTGTGACAGGCCTTCATCATGATCTCCCCGTTACACTGACACTTTGGTGTTTCTTTTGTGGTTTGTTTGATTCACTGTAATCATTGCAATATCAACAGTATTGGTTATTCTATTGTTCAATTATTAGATTATGACCGAAATGCTAGTCTGACCTTCAACCGTTTTAATGTCTAATTTGTTTAATCTCAGCGACCATTGTATTATATACTATGTCAGGAAAAAGGATCGTGAAAGTTAAGCCAAGTTTGAACTTAAAGCAAGATACTATATTAATCTGACTCAAGAAATAAATCTAACTAATATGTGACGACAAAGGGAAGAATTTAGGTTGAGAGCCATCCATTTTAGGAATCTTGCTAATAGCGAAACCAAGACAGCATGAATTACTTATTGCAGAGAACAGCTTGAGGTAAAAGGTCTTAAAGTTGTAAAGTAAAAAATATCAGTTATAAAGTTGTAAAAAAAGTCAGTTGTAAAGTCGGAAAGGTGAGTGGAAAAGTTGTAAACGTTAGTCAGAAGTTGGAAAAGTAGGAAAAGTCAGTTGAAAAGTTGGAAAAGTCAGTTGTTAAGTCGAAAAAGTCAGTGGAATGGTTGGAAAAATCAGTTGTAACAGTAGTGGAAAATTCAGTGGTAAAGTAAAAATAAGTCAGTCGTAAAGTTGAAAAAGTAAAGTTGAAAAATTCAGTCATAAAAGGACAAGTCAGTGGAAAAGTCAGTGGAAAAGTTGGAAAAGTCCTAGTATAGTCATAAAAGTCAGTTGGAAAGTCCAAAAAGTCTGACCCACAACCTGTGATTACATACTCTAAGCCCAGGATTTATATTCAGATGCATGCAGAGTTGGTGGAGAGGAGAGAAAGAGAGGAGAGAGAAAGAAGAAAGAGAGTAAGAGAAGAGAGAGAGGGAGGAAGAAGGGAAGAGAGAGGGGGGAAGAGAGAGGAAAAGTAGAGAGGGGAAGAGAGAGGCAGGGATAGAGGGAGGAGGGAGAGAGAGAGAGGAGAGCGAAAGCAGTGAGAGCGAAGGAGAGAGAGAGGAAGGGAAAAGAGAGAGAAAAAAAGAAATGTGGGGCTAGATTGCAGGGATGGCTAATGCCGCAAATATACAACCTATACATATATGCCGGAGATAAGTTTTCTGATAGTGACATGTTCATCAATAAACGTTTTCTAATCTAATACATTCACAATTACATTTGAAACAGTAACTAAATCATGTTGACCAGAAATCCATTTAACCGACTGCACACAGAAAAAGAGACCACTTCATTCTATGCATAAACCCTTAGGAAGCATGCCTTGATTCATCATTTTTCTTTGGTAATTGATTAACCCTCGTGGATTCCATGGACCCATGATTTTATCCTCTTGTTTTGCTACAGTATAATATCCACATACCGTCCACCAGCACCCTTGACTCATCCCTTTCACAATCAAATATACATAGAACATTTCATTTTTGCTTACGTTTCATTTGTCGTGTCAGTAGGGTTCACACAAACTCTTATTATTAGCCCCTTACTGCATGCAATCTGAACATAAATGCTGTTTCCATATTAAATCAAATTCAATGTATTCGAGTGTATTTGGGAAGGATGTTTTTCGTGAGATATCTTGTCAATAGTCAACCTTTAAATTGTATTACTGCATTGCAGTCAATTCAAATCGTATTACTCTTTTGCAATCAAATTTGCCACAATTATTTTTGAAAATTAAATCAAATTAATATCTTGAATCAGATCCATCTGTAAGCTACTCATATCCTGTCAATACTAGGTTTATTCTGTTTTTATCATAGATCTGTATATTGGTTTTACTTCAACTACCTGTAGACCATCAGACCGTCACCCCCGCCCCAACCCACCCACCCCCAACACCAACCGCCAGAATGTATGTAATACCTGCCCAATGTAAGAATTAATTTCAAATATGTGTGTACGTGTATACGGGCACATCAGTGTGTGTTAGACCTGCAGTACTTGCACTTTTCGTGTGCCCCCCCCCCGACGCCCCCTCCCACCCCTCATGAATGGTTTTAGAGTATAAGATATATAGGTAAGAATCTTGGTCAGAAGTTGCTGACTCATGGTTTTGGTGTTCGATATATATATTAATTCCGATCGGAGCGCGAAAAAATAATCAGAGAAAACGGTATCATTAAAATAAACATTTGTGATGTCATGATAGTTTTTAGTGGTGATAGTATACACTCAAAGGTTCTTAAATGTTTTGTTTAAAAACAAAAATATTTATACACAAAAAAAAACTCTTCCACAACGGTGGAGTTTGGAAAGTATCTCACTGTATCCTCCTCAACTCTGAACCTGACCCACCCCCTGTTTATATACACATACAAATGGTGCCATTTTGGAGCACAAAATAAGGTATTTAATCACAGATGAATAGTGACCACTTTTAAATACCTAAATATTATTTCGATTGTGATATCCCCGCTCCCTGATATCAACAAATGCAACCACCTCGCTTTGCGACCAAAGACCGTTCAGTTCCAAATTAAGGTGGTCCTATTAGCTGGGTTCTACTGTAGTACAAATATTTAGGGATTTATTTTGTGCTCCAAAATGCATCAAATGCTCCAAAATGGCACCTCACATTATACTGGAGTTGGCGTTGACGGACTTTGGCTGGGGTGGGGGTGCAACTGCATGAGAAGTGCGGTTCTCGTACCGAATAGTCCCGTTTACATGACTTTTACAAGTTCAAGTATCTCTCTGAATTTGATGTTGATGCCTGGCGATATTCTTAAATCTTTTCTACATATATTTAAAAAACTTTAATGGGAGAACGCATATAGGTTAACGGTAATCAAATTTAGTTAAATCATTTTCCCTTGGTAATAGTAAAATAGTTGCACTTTGCTGATGTTTCTGATCGTATATATGGCTGTTATTTGTTCATTTGTATAAATAGGGTTATAACTGCGATGTACTATGGTGCCCCCTGAAATATTCCCGCTGCTGTTTGTGTACCCTACCGTCCCTGGTTACCAACCAGTATTACTTCTGTCTAAAATATTACCGATACGAATAATTATATTTCACTTCCCTTTTTTCACCTTCCGGGCAACGAGGCATGTGTAAAAACGGGCTTTATTGAGATCAAACAGGCTGGGGGTTGAGTGTGGGTGGGGAGGGGAGGAGGGGGAGAGCTTGCTATTCAAAATGTACTAAAGCAAATGTATAAAATATCATAGATATAATAGGAGAAGTCAAACAATACTGTATCCGGGATGATAATTGATGCCACCTTCTTCCAAATATACAGAAATTTGTCATGAATGATTATGCAAGAAACCAAGAGTTTGTTTTGCCCATCGTTTTGTTATTGAACGACCCACTCCATAATCCGTATAACTGTTATACACACTATAGGGATGTGGGCGGGGATTGGGGTGGGGGTGGGGGCAATGGCGGCCATTTTGTAAGGGCACTATTGCACGTACATCTAAATGCATTCAATGTCTCAATAATCTCTTCTCGATAAAAGAGATCTCGCATATAAAGTTTAAGTGTCTGGTCTTAGATATTATTATATTTATCATTATTGTTATTTTTAATTTTCTCTCCTTTTCAAAAGAAGACCTCACCCAAGATTTCATATAATTTTGATTACGTTTTCGGCCAAGGTAACGGCTGGAAGAACTGGATATAATCTAGAAGTCAGTAGACCTCTTTGTTATTATATGTCATTATTTACGGTTCAAACTTTGGATAAATAAAGTAGTTTCTTATCTTATCTTATGATACATACCTAAGTACTACATGCGTGAAACAAACATCAGCATGTTGTCTTTAATATTTAATATTTGATAAATATTCTCGCGCAACGACTTCAACCATCTTTAATGTTCAACGTTGTTCCAGCTCTTGTGATGTTTGAATATATTTCACGTTTATTATTATTTTTTTTGTTTTTAAAAGTTTTTATTCAATCTATCAACATAAATCACTTCTACCTCCGGGGTCGATTACACCATTTTACATCGTACCCTCTCACCTTTTAAACAATGTTTATTATTTCAAATGATAAATAAAAATTACCACCATGTTTTACATACAGGAGGTTTCTTATTCGAATGAAAACATATCTCTAATATTAAAAATTAACAATATAATTGGCGTCCAATCACTGATACCAGGGGCGGATTTAGGGGGAGGGCGCGTGATTTAGGGGGAGGGGGGAGGGCGCGTGACCTCTCCTTTTCAAAATCAAGCTAGGGCATTTGTGGTGCAAAAAACACATGAAAAATATTCAAAACACTAACTATGAAATAGGATATACTTCTCTATGTACACTTTATCAACTGTATTCTTTGAAAAGCCTAGAATGTAGCCAAATTAATTCATGGGTTGGAAAATTAACATCACATGGCCTTGAATCCTGTTGGAATCTTTTAAAGGGCCTTGGAATGTTCGGAGATTCTCAGTTTCGTAGACACAGAACGAAAATCCCATTTGAGTGATTTTAAGATTATTTAGTACTTTCATCATGGCCAATTTTAGGGTTGAAATAAGTGAGAGGCATCTCTGAATATTTAAAGCATTGCAGAAACTGAGCAATTAATTAGAATATAACATATAAATATGTTCTTTAAAATATAATTTGAAAGCGCACCCCTTCCTTTTGAAATCCTGGATCCGCCCCTGGATACCATTCTTATCTAACCTGAGAGGCTATGAGCATAGACTAGATACACACAGGTACTCCCTCCCCCCCCCCTCCCAACCACCCCCTCCACCCACAGCACTCTAACACCCCCCCCCCCCCCCTTACCCCTCATCACTTACCCCCACCCCCAACACCCCCCACTCCCGTTCCCCTATGTTCCACGCCTCCCCAGTAATCCACCTCCAGACGCCACCCAGAAAAATGTCTTCACAGTTGAATGAAGTGAGTTGAAGATTTTGTTTCTTTCAAATGTCACTTTTTCTCAAATATCCAAACATATTTTGACTGAGGGCAGTGTACATATGTAGTACACGTTGTATTGCACTGTACCTATGGTAAGGTGGCGATTGTTTCTCTCAAATTGTCTCCGGCCCAATTCTTTAGAAAAGCGATGAGAGAAAAGAATTATCTTTTCTTGTTATTCGATTTGAAAAAATAGTTTTATTCAGGACTAAGGACATTACATCACTGATGCTATTCTCAGAATTGCTTGATGTTAAAAAAAATTAATGTTAATTTATAGGTAACGCTCGACACAGTCCGTGCCGGATATAGTGTCTTTTCTAATTGTATTATGACAATATAGCTTTAACCAGTTATGGCAGCGAGTGAGTTCAATCACACTATTCATCACACGGTAATGGAATCCCATTCTTTCGTTGTACCAAAACAAATTAGCTGTTTTGTCTTTATGTCTATTAATTAGAAATAGATAGACTATCCATCAAAGTGTTACCGTCGACAGAAATGCTGACTTGCAAAATCCCTCTGCTCTCAAACTAGTAAACAAGTTTATGATTTCAACCTTCAAAGTGTACGTGTCTAGTTACAGGTAAGAACATTTTACATGAAATCAAATAAGAATCTTGAACAAAATGTCTAGCTTTACTTTACTCTGACATTTGCAATTAAATGTTTAGTTTGAGCATTATTATATATAGGTCCCTTTATTCTACGTCAGCCATATGGTATAGATATTCTCTGGTGGAATACAGAATAGTATAGGCCCATGTTAGCTTATGAAATATATACATAAAATAACATATCTTTTAAAATTCGATTTGAGCTAGGTACATCTTGGTTATATTGAACAATTCAAAGAGTGCTCTCCAATTCACCATTGTGGTCTTCCTCTGGGACCTGAGCCGGAGGGTTTAAAGACATACATCGTCAAAGCATTTGAGTGGTATATTAATTAATTATGGGCCAATATTCACACAATAAACTAATATTACACAATAAATATAAATAAGTTCCCTCACAATTTGAGTCATTATATGCTTCACATTTAACATTTAAGTTTTGTATAATGAGCCATTATATCTTATGAGCAATAATAGATCCAGTGCATGTGATTTATTATAAATTATAGGATTAATCACCGACATTGAAGGACTGCAGATGCACTGTCTGTTGATTTGTTTGCTTTATTTCCATAAGCTATCATCATTACATCGGTATTTTCAGCTTATAATAAAAATAGAATAAAGTCGTTACAGTTGATACAATACTAGATGTACAATTATATAGAAATTCTACAAAATATTACTTCTACAGAGAATAAGCTCTTGGCCTTTATATCACACTCATTCAGTTCAGACATGAATATTTTTTTTTTCTCAGTGAAAGTAAAAGCTCTGGTGATAGTATTTATATTCATGAATGATTGAAGTACACACCGTGCATCTATACGTAGGTTCCGAAAGTCTTCCAAAGACATGTTTCTTATACCAGAGTCTTACACCGGCGCCTCACCCATAAATGATAAAAATGTCCGTCACCAATTTGTCATCATGTTCTTATCTTATTACATGTAAAATCCCCAAAACATGCCGTATATCAATATGGTCCTTACGTAAAAGAATAAGGGTGTACCAGTGATTATTCTAGGTGAATAAGGATTATTGGTAAATGTTCGTTTGAACACATATAGACTCTTAATTTTGTATGATCTGCTTCTAATTGATGTTGTTATTAACGTGTATATCAAGATAACGTTTTTGTAAACATAGACATAGGCTGAAAATATCATACATGTATAAGAGCTTACAATAGAAATTAAAACAAACAAACAAACTATTTCAGGCAAACATCGTTTCTTAGATTCACAGCCCTAGGGATTATACACCACTATCCCCCTCTCTCCCCCTCTCTCTCTCCCGCCCAAGCCTCTCTTGCCGGACCGAGGGTAATAGTGCTTTAAGCTCTCTCCCCGTCTATTCTTTCTCCTCTCCCTTTCCGTCTTGAATCCATCTCCGCTCTCCCTATAAGGAAAACGATAAAGAGCCAAATACATTTTAAAGATCCCTCTCTCTATATATATTTATAGGGAAATCAAATAACAAACATCAAATTAGTGGAGAAGATAGATCATTCCTCAATGAGAAAGGTCTAAATACTATCAACTGCTAATGTTGTGACATCAACTTTGTAAAAATTTGTGAATTTTAAATGAAGAATGATGACTTCTAAAAGGACCTGCTGAGCGTTAGCTATAACTTTTATAATTTTATTTCTATCATTAGAACCAAAATTATTCTGCTAATTGAAGCCATACTGGCATTTATGGACCCGAATTATTGTCCCATACACTCTGTATCAATTATATCACTCAGGGTCTTACAACTATAGAACTCTTATTATATTTAACCCCCCCCCCCCCTCCCCCATCAATCTTACATGGTCACTAAGTTATTACATTTATTATAATTATAACTTGACAACCATCTGTTGTTAACCAATAAAAACTTATTTACACAAAGTGTCAAAATGTGCAAAATGTGCAACTTTGTCACCTATATATATATAAACTACTACTAAACTCTTCCAGCCTCCTGAACGGAGAGCCAAACTATGTTATCCTTGACTGATAGACTGGTATGTGCCAGGTTACCAATCCAGAATCTCTTAAACTAAAGTGAGGCTATATCCTAATTATGGATGACCACCTTAGGCAGTTCAGCTTAGAATAAGCAAACAGAATGTAAAGTAATTATTTAGTATAGTGTAAAGAATTGCATTCTTTTGGGTTGGATTTACCAGCTAAAATGACCGAATTCTCACAATAGAATACAATATGTTAAACGAAAGGTCGCCGAATAAAAGCAAGTCAAGTCAACAACAAGATATCAAGACGAAGTACAAGGAGAAATGGAACGACAAAAAATAACTCAGTCAGTAGTAGAAAGCCTTAATGACCCCCTAACTTTTAGGGGCCAGGTGATTTACCCTTAGTCTTAGCCTTGTGGTTAAGCTTATCGCTGTATGCGGTGAACTGCAACGGTGGAGGAAGGTGGCTTTCTGGACAGGACCGTACTTTATCGGAGATTTTCGCCTATTTACATATATATATATTTTTTTTTGTGGACAAATATTATGTACATACTATACACAATAACATATATATCGTATTTTTATTCAGAATCGAACTTTACATCATATTCTTCAGAAGTGGACACCACCCTCTCACATTGAGTTCTTCCTGGAAACAACTTCATAATATATAATATATATATATATATATATATATATATAAAAGTATATTATTGGCGAAATACTGATATATTTGAATACCAGTCAGCTGTAAAACAAGTTATTATATTTCATCCAATAAAGTATATTATTGGATAATATACTTTATTGGATAAACAACAGATAACTGTGTCTCAGATATCCGTATCTTCTCTTAGCTAGTCCATATTATTATATTTTATACCACATTCTTTATGTCGCTCCATGTTATATATATTATTAAACATAAGCCTCAGTCATACACAGTAAATAGGCCCTCTAAATTAATGGTAGGAATTTACTTTTTATATAGACATGTACACCTTTTTGTCATATTATTTCATATTGTATTTAACGAACTCTTGGGCAAATAAAAGATTTTTTTATCTTATCTTATGAACACCTGATGAAGCCCAATTAGCGGCGAAAGCTTGTGATTTAATAAATAACAACCATTACAAGACAAGGGTTTATTCCATTCCTTGAACACCAACCACATCACCCACACCGGCAAACCAGGTATACTACGATCCCTCTCCCCACTTCAACTTATCTTATCTTATCATGCAATATAAACCATGCTCCTTCTTTCCGAGGGTATCTTATGCCAGAGCCTGGGGGTAGGGATTCGCACATTAATTTTTCGCAAACTACACGGCAAATGGCTTATCTCGCTTAGATATAACTGTATGGCCACTTGTATGTATGTATTTTATGTATGTTTGTAATAACTTTATTTCCGATCTTACATTTACAGAGATAAAATGCAGGTTCAGGAAAAAGGGATAAAGAAAGACAAATAATCTATTCAAAAACTATCTGTGCTCGCACAGGTTTTCCTAGTCTCCCTATATATATTCTTTAGAGAGAAATGTTAAATAACTTGTTAATGATTCATTTTCTTTTGTTTCTACTCTAAACGCATACACATGAGTTAGAGAATGTTATCATTTACATTACATACTTTTTACTGAAAATAGAAATAGTACAACATTCTCTTATTAGAGAAGAATATATGGCATTACCATATATAAAGTTAGCCGAACCATCAACCCTATACCGTGCTACTGTCTACGCATGAATAGTCACTTGAATGGGTTGTATGTACAGCTAATATAAAGTCAACATTTAGGCTATACAATTAAAATCTTCATACAAAAATATGCTTGTCTTCGCGACAATAAAACCATGCAACTCTAGATTGGAACATTATTTAAACTCTATGCTGAAAGAACGCCTCGCTTGCTGCACCTAAATCGGCGAGTATTTTTATCCATTCATCCTTTACTTCCATTTTCAAGTTTAGACACATATTTTGGTACAACACCACTTTACATCTCATTTTTAAATCAGCAATGACCATCTTATAAAGAAGTGTTTTCCTTTATGAAACAATTTTTGTCTGTTGATTATTGCTTTTACGTGTGATATAATCCAGCTTATTAAAAACGATTTTATTTATGCTGGGTAATTGAGTTCCATATGGGAGTATATTTAGGGGTTGCTGTGGGGAGGGGGTTGAGGTTGAGAATAATTTGAATCTAATGAATCCTTAATTGTGTATACAGCAATATCTATAAATATCATCACGGAAAAGTACTCGGGAAATACGAAGCAATAGGCCTACTAGCCGGAAAAGAACAATATTAAGAGGACGCGAGCACAAAAAACAATTTAACTATGAACGGAAATGTCCTAACAAAAATTGAAAATAACGAATCACGATGAGAGGAGATACGGTTGTTAGCAATAAGAAATGAAATGTAACCACATTAATTTGTTATAAATATTGTTTAACGGGCGGTCAGGAAGACCTGCATTGCAGATGGCTTAAACCATTTCTGAGATTTATTATGTAAACTATTTTCTGAATAAAAATATTATACAGAAGGACGTATGCTTCTTTGGATAATTCCCGGTCATTTTGGCGGGGAGGTTTTATTGAGACGGTGAGAAGTATCGTCTGGAATGTAGAAATAAACGGTATTCTAATCTTACAAGGGCATTATAATCTGTAATTAGAGGGTGATTGGGTGTATTAATGTTGGTTTAATCAACGAGATTATATTTAAATATAATCTCGTTGGTTTAATTAAGTAGGATGGGTATACATTGAAGTTGCTGACGTAGGCGGGAAATGTGGTAGTGGGTGGTGGGTGGTGGTGGTTGGGGTAGGGGGTAGGGGGTAGATGCGGTGGGGTTGGGAGGGGGTACCACTCAAACTTTTCCATAGCATTTATTTTATTTCGCACTTGATCCTTTGCCCTTGAGCCCAGAGCTGTGGGAAGGTATAGTAGGAGAACTCATGCAGAACGGGAGACGCCATGACGATCCAAGTTGGTTTTTTTTAAAGGTAATTCTCAGAAATCCAGTTGGAAAATCATCCTGGGTCTCAGGGGGCCCCTTTTAACCTGGAAATTCATCAAAATCCTAACAAAATTGTGAGTTTCAGTGGGGGTCAGAAAGAATATCCAGTCTAGGCCCAAAATTGTTTGAGTCCCTTCAAACGAAGGGAAAGCCTCGCCTCAGACTGCAAAGTGCCATTATAATTCCATTAAGACCGCAAAATGTCATTATATTCCCATTAAAACGCCCAGTCCAAGGCCAGAAAACCGATTAGCAAAGTAGGCTGACATACCAATCTTATCCGATTGGAGGGTTTGTACCTAGAGTGTATCCTAAATCCAAGATATTGTCAATTCGGATATTAAGATAAGAAGTCCTGTTGATACTGAGGGTGGATATCTTAGAGAAGGAAAAGTATTTTCCAAATAGAATAGTGTTGGATATGTTGCATATTTACTATTTCATATAAATATTCTTTCCGATTGGGGACAAAACATTTATCATTCACGGTGCACAAAGCTCCACTAGGCCCTAAAATTCCTAGAGCTTCCTCTGTGTCCGAGTTTGTTATGCTACATAGAGCGAATAGGAGACGATGACGATATCTTCATTCACAAAATGGACACCAGATATATGATTGTTAATTATAGGGTAAAGTATAAATACCTTCAGGAAAGGGGACATAATATATTATATTTTTATTCAGGCGTTAAAATTAGGTACATCAGAATGAGAAAAGTTCCCTCAGCAAGCTGGTCTTCCGGGCCTGATGTAGAAATGTTCAGTAGAAATGAAAGTACTAGAATATTGTGTGAAATAACAATATCCGCAGTGAGAGTGCTTCATTCAATCGAATAATTTAAGACCAAAGATTCAGTGAAGACGTGTTTTCACATTTCTAGTTTCAGGTATAGTCTTTATGTGTCCGTTAATTAGTCCTTCGGACATAGTTCCTGTATGTGCGGGGGTTAAAATATTGCTTCGAGAATAATCAGATATAATCAAAGTCATATTTAAAAAACAGTGTTTTTCACTCTAGTTCCTTCAGTTTTTGAAAAAAAGTGGTTAGAAAATTTATGAGTCTGACGTGAGTGAGATGAGAGGGACGTTATCACAAATAGTTGTGGTTACTTGGAGGGACTTTAGAGCGTGGGATGATTCACCCCCGTGTAGATGCTCCAGGGCCTCCTCACATTAATGGGTCCGATTTTCAGAAAATGTACAATTCACCTTCGCCAATCCTCTCAAATAACCCACATTTCAGACGAAAATAAAGTTCAAAATACAGTTCAACCTAACCAAACATATTGCTAGAATCAATGCAATGCTGAATATTCTCGAATTTACCTGGTATTGACCAAATGGCAGCCTAATTTAGCAGAATTTACTAAATGTGTACAGCTGCCAATTGTACATTTTCTGACAATCTGACCCTAATGCATAATTGGCACTTCTACACATTTAGTGAATTCTATAATTCAAAGATACATTCTCAATTCAATGTAAGACAATTTAAAAAATTAAAAGGGACGCAGCAAACTTGCTATTAGAATTGTAAGAGCCTCGGAGGCAGGTCATGTTGAATAAAACCTTTTTTAAAAAAGATATTTATTTGTATCATTATGTTCCTCGAACTACTAGAAAGGGGAATAGAAGGGAAACGTTAAGATTCCTTGTGGGCAGGCACTCTACTATAATAGTGTCATTAAGCAACCAACCTATCCCTAACGTTTTCCTGCCTAACCAGGTCCTGGTTATGTATAGGTGATGAGGGAGAAAGGGATGGGATGGGCATGCACGCTACTATATAAGTACACCCGCTGAGGCTCTTCAGCACTTCACTGGGAGAAAGATCTTGGCCTCAGACAACTCAAGTATTGTATCAAGAGTTTACAGTTGTGGTTCTTATCACATTTTGCACCATGAAGATATTCTGCGATGGTCTGTTAATTCTATCAAACTTACTGGTAAACTTTGAGACTATGAACATGGTCTACCATGAGAAGGGATCAGAATTGCTGTACATTGAGAACTCGCGCACTTATGACACACTGCGCTTTCAGTATCCAAAGCGTGACTTCAAGTTCACCTTTACAGATCGGTACAACCACTATTGGGAAGTTACGCTTGAGCAAGAGGACGACACTGTCAACATGTTCATCCCGTGCGGTACTCAGATGTTGTGGTATGGCGCAGACGAGAGCCCAACAAGAACTGGTAAGTCAGATTTTCATAAAATTTACAATTGGTAGCTGTACACAATTTCAGTAAATTCGGCTAAATTAAACAGAAATTTGGTCAATGATAGGTATATCTGATATATATTTGATATTGCCTTGCTTCAAACAATCTGCTTGTTTATGTTGAACTGAACTTTGAACCTGATTTATATTATATATATATTATATTAAATTTGGTTATTGGAGAGGATTTGTGAAGGCACATAACCAATCGTCCATTCTGCTATCTCTTTCACTGATAGCTTGCTTATTGTTGTATTTCTGCTGTTTGTTTCGATTATTGTCACCAAGGAAAATAATGTAATGAGGCACTCACTGGAAGAGCTGGCACGCCAGATTTGAACAACCACCATTGTTTTGAGAAATTCGACAATAAAAGAATATTTGTTGTACATTTTCTCGTGATTTCACACAGGTTCAGATGCTCAAACACATTGGGCTTCAGTTCAGTTCAGTTACGGTTCCGGCGTCAGAATTGCTTTCAGCGGATACAAAGATAAATCAACTGGAGAATGGAAGGTGGATACCGAGCGATGGGTCAATATTCTGGATTTGATCAAAAAGGGAACGGAAATAACTAAAGAGGTTATTGATCAGATTGACACGGTCGTGGCACCAGCGGTGCCAAGTTGGTGTAAGGGGTGGTGGTGGTGTTCGATGTTTGGGTAGGTGAAACCGGGAGACACGAACGCCGTAGCTCTTCAGGTTCTTGAAATGTAAATCCAAGGTGTTACACACTCACTCTAGTTTAAATTTTCTCTGATTTTGTGTGTCTGTTTTCAAGCTCCGTTCATATATAGAATATCAACTGAATTGACAATTTGTATACACACTTGTGGAAGAAAGGGACTATCACTTCCCTCTGTCGCAGGCTAACAGTCCTTCCATGGAGGATCCCTGACAGTAAGAAGACTAGACATTTATAAAAATAATCTGTCATTTCCTCATCAATATAATCAACATGCAAATTATCTGTATTAATAACGATTTCAGTAGAATTTTCTCAACAGAGATGCCTAATCTTCATCGAAACGTGTAGTTTAGCAAATGAATATCAATTGCTCTCAATGTGTAGGATTTACACAGACATAGAGTCTATTATAGACTTTCAATACATACAAAGGGTACAATCCCGCTTGAACTAAACAAATGGAATGTGTATTGAATAAATTGTGCACTTTCTCCATCTCCATATTGTAAAATGGCTTTCCTTAAATCTTCAGGAATGTTTCTCTTTACTTGACTTCTACTTTATTTTAGTACATCTAAACCTTTCCAAATCTAATATTCATGTTGTCTCTGTACAATTCGCATTAATTTTGAACACCTTGTGTCATCTACTTTGGAAGATCCTGAATGTCTGCTCGTCACGAATTTGCCATACCTTGGACAAATAAAGAATGCTACATTACCTTCTCCTTCTTGTGTCACTGTTTCCCCAAAACATTGTTTGATCTTGTCTGATCATTTTCATTACACGCATTAGGCTTTATCGGTGCAAGTATTTGTCTCATGTTCTCATCCGTGGTTGAACTTACCGAATAGTACCTACCAAGCGTTCATTAAATGTTCTTACCTGTACTACATTTTGATATAATAAGGATTGAGGTTCTAATTTCAATATTTCGATCTAATAATAATAGATTTTTATTTCCATATCATATTTACAACTGTTGTCATACAATATAGAAATTTAAAGAAGAAACAAATGGAAAAAGGAACTCGCTCTGTGAATATCACAGGTCTTCCGCGTGTCCGTCAAATTTTGTTTATCTTAACGATCGTGGCTGCTACTAAAGTTTCTAAGAATAGACAAACCAAACATTGGATATACATAACACGTACATTAACAGTAAAGTGGAAGTGAAACTACAGGTAAGAATGCCGTGGTTTATAACAAAGTGTAGTGAACTAGGTTCGGCCTTTTAGCATAATAAATACGGAACAAGGTTTTAAGCTTATAACGACATTTATTGCTGATGGAAATAGTTCTGGCGACCAACCCTTACTGGACCAGCCACTAGGGAAGACGAACAACAGGATTTGGTCATATATAATAGATGTGTGAATACATAAACAGCGCCAATACACATAAATACATGAGATATATGTAAGTTGATTATAAAACCAGAACAAACAAGTAAATGAAGACTTTGCTATAAGACATCAGCGAGATAAAGCACATAGAAGGAATAATAGATTATGGAAATGGTTAAATACAATTTAAAATAGAAATGACGTAAAAGGGATTCAACCCGAGATCCGCACTGCCAGTGGACGGCTTAGACTCTGGCAATAATAACAATAAAGTCTGGTGTATGTATACAGTAAAACCACCACAAATGGTTATAAATCTCTTTTTCTGGTTCTTTAGCTTTACAGGATAGAACGATGTATTTAGTAGTTTGATTTTGTTAATGTGTTTATTGCTGAAGAGCTGATGACATAGTTAGAAAAGGTATATATCAAGCCCGACTGAAATCTAATATGAAACGTATGTCCAAGGGCTAGAAATACTTTTTTTTTTTTTTTACAAAACATTTTTATTAGAGTAAAATCGATCTAATATATAATGTGTATGTATTCAAAGCTTAGAATTCATTAAAAAAAAAACCATACAGCACAGTTTGATAGTGGAGAAAGGCCTAATATGCGACGTCGAAATACGGGCCTTGCACGTGAGAATGAACTCTTTTCTACACAATATCCTCCTGCTCTTCCTTCACCACGATTGCCACAGCCAAGCCAACATTACTGGCATAAATCATATCTCAGAGAAGTATGTCCAATACCTTGTTTACACTCTATCATTGGTTATATAAGCTATAAGCTCTCCAATAAATATCCATCATGGTATTTTACTCCGAAAAGGATAAATATGAATAAATATATATCGTATTTGTATTCAGACTATATTAAAATTAGGTAGGCCTACATAAGAATAGGAAAGGAACCATCAGCAAACTGGTCTTCCAGGCAATATAAAATAATAGATATGCTTAATAATTACAAATTGACGAATACAAATAACTTGATAGTGGATTTATCATACACACATTCGGGAAAATTGAACTTCTTAGGCTCTAGGAATAATACGGTGTTTATACATCATTGTTCCTATCCCTAAACTTTACTTCTCTACCTGGCTCATTTTGTCACGTATTTGTGTACTTTAAATGAATTTTATTCTAATCAGAAAGCTTTGAGGGCCTTTTTCCGAAAAAAAACCCCGTGAATATTAGGTCGGCAGAAGCCTAACTTCCCTGCCCAATAGGATGGAAACTTCCATCAACATGCTTTGCTATTTATTATGTAATATTGTCTAATTTTAGACCATTTTAGGCGCTTTTTTCATACCCCTAAAATTCCAAAACCTACAAAAACACTAGATATATTTTCCTCTAAACTTTAACATAGGCAGCGAGAACCGTTCGGTGTTTGATGCTAAACAGTAGCTCCTTGGTTGAAGACGACTAAACGCACCAACCACGGCAGCCATCATACTTTCAAAAGTAGGTCAAACCCTGCCACCGCTCTACCGCGCGCTCGCCACAGCGACGGGACTCGGTTCTCTCTGCATGACGTGATATGGACGCACGTCCTTTGTAAGCATCTGCACCTACCTTAGCCTAATTTTGACTATTGGAAACTTGGAAATTGATTAATTGATCATTGATTGAAACTTTTATATGGCACTGCACAAAGACATCACCGAGTAATACTTGCTTGCGTTTTTTCAACTGTTCTGGATTAAATATTTATCAACATAAAAGCATAAATCGCGTACATGCTCCAGTAGCGAGAACTTATAACCGGTTAGAAATGAAGTTTTCAATCTATGGTCGATTTATACCCAACGCATGCATGCGTTAATACATAAAATATCATCCAAAATCGTATCATCGGCGACATGAGTTATTGAAACAACTTGTTCTCTCATATTCCTTTTAGGTCTACATAACATATTGGGATAACCTAAACATTGCCTGATATTTCTAACCAAATCCCCGCCCACAACTACCATACCATTATACAACACAATGAAGCCACAAAAGGCCACAATATCTGCCACTGCATACTCACCTGGCATTCACACTCATTGTCACACATCTGACACTTGATTCTCTGACACTCATACCCACTCTCTGACACCAAGTCAAAGCCCTACACGCAAAGCTAAACAATGCAAGTCTACCTCCATACTATCCAAATTAAGATTATCTGAATAATATTTCTACTGATTTTCGTAATCGTTCCTAGTACACTATTGTAATTTAGAGTTGACAAGGCTGTAATAATCAACCTTTCGGTGAATTAATTGTATCTGAATGCGTGAATATATATGCTATATATATGTAAACTTCAAAATGTAATTTGATTTGTAGTATAGAATGTAGAAATGCATAGTTGGGAAATGATGAATCAGGTCGGGAAAGTAGAGGAATAAAGAAACCTTCTAGGGTTGCTGTTTGGCATTACAGCTGTCTAACAGGATGGAAAAAATGATGAATTAATTGATGTTTTACCATGCAAAGACATGGTAACATACCTTGGTATAAACTCTCTGTATTCTATCTGTAGGGAATAATCATACTCCTCAATCCTTTCTGGGAGAAAAAATATATTGCCACAGGACAGGAAAATGAAACTGCCATGAAGTGTCTCATTTATTTCAGATGCTATTGATATAAGGAGCCCTCCGAAGACGCGATATTATGGTATTCTTGCTATAGTACAATACAGCGAGTTTATATTGTACACCTTGTGAGCAGCAAGTATATCGATTTTATTCCATGATTTGGCCGTGAGCGGACAGTATAATCGATATACTTGCCACTCAAGGTGTAGAGTATAAATTTGCTGTACTGTACAGTGACGTCACGACCGTTCGAAACTTGGAGGACGACACAGTTTGATGAAATTAATGTAAATAAAGTTGTATTAGAATCATGGAATAAAAGCAAGAATAGCAAAGTATCGCATCTTTGGGGGCCTATATTCTCCTTGTATGGCCGAAAAACAACTCGGACTACGGCCTCGTTGTGTTCGGCCATACTCGGAGAATATAGACCCCCTCATACATGATACTATGCTGTTCTTGCTATAATATTGTATGCTCATGGCCAAATCGTGGAATAATATAGCAAGAACGGCATAGTATCGCGTATGAGGGGGCTATATTCTCATAGTCTCAAACGGTTGTGACGTCACTGTACTATACAGGGAGTTTATATTGTACATCTTGTGAGCAGCAAGTATATTGATTATGTTGTCTGCTCACGGCCAAATCATGGAATAAAACCCAAACTAGACGGAACACAACTAAGGTGGCCCGAAGGTGCCATAGAAACCCATCAATTCCTGTAAGGCATCGCGCCAGGCTCTCTATTCTGAGATAGGATACATGCTCAAAACAGCACATGATCACCTTTTTACAGTCAACTCATATATTTGGTCATTTCCGTTGCTACAGAACGCCCTCTCAATATCTCTAGATTGATATTTTAAAGTAACAGTGTCATCGTAGCATGAATAAAGGCGTTCCTGGAACTATAACCCAAACGGTTACGGTAACCCAACGTTAACAAAAAGTAATTTGTAGGCCCATTGATCCCTCAAGCTGCTTATATTTCTCTTTCCGATGGTGTATCATAGCAAGAACAGCATAGTATTGCATATGAGAATATAGGCCTAGGCCCCCGAAAATGCGATACTGTGCTATTCTTGCTTTTATTACATATACATACATGATTTCGAGTGTGTGATTCGGGGGTGCCATTAGAAATTCGTAAGTTCGGATGTGATTTGGACCGTACTACTTTCAGTATGTCCACAAGATCATTGGAAACTAAGGTAAAATGTCATTAAAATCGTCTTCTCTTGTTGATTTAGTATGAAATAAATATCTAATAGCCCTCTATTCGGTTTCAAATCAGTCTCGACGTCGGGTCAAATCGCACTCATGTGATTTGACCCTCCGTCTCGACCGATTTGAAACCTCTATCGGGCTATTAATAGATATATTTATTACATACATGTATGTGATTACAGAGGTGCCATTCGGGGTGCCATTAGAAATCTCGTATCAAATACGTATGTGATTTGGACCGTCATGGCCAAAGATCGATGGAAATGAAGGTAAAATGCTATTAAAACTGTGTTAATCTTGTTGATTAGTATGAAATAAATACCGAATAGCGAAGCTGGTATATTATCTACAATACTGTCTGCTCACGGCCAAATAATGGAATAAAGGGTTAGGCAATTATTTCATATATTAATGCCTTAGAATGCGATATTATAAGAAGACTTAAACAAACTTGATGTATGGTGCAGAGAAAATAAAATATCTTTGAATATTAAAAAGAGTAAAGTAATGGAAATAAGCAGAAAGAAAAAAGGAGAAGATCTGATGATGCAAAAAATGTCAGTTGAAAAATCTGATTTAGACTATACAGATACTTATGAATATCTAGGGGTGACATTTGGCAATAAATTAACTTTTGCTAAACATTTAGCAATTAGAGTTGCATCTGCCAGGGCAGAAGTACAGAAATTAGCTCATTTAAGGCATTCAACTAATAACAGTACATTATTAACCATATATAAGGTTCCTATAAGGCCACTCTTGGAATTTGGAGACATGTTGTATAATGGCAGTACTTTATCAAATTTGAAAAAAATTCCAAACAATTCAAAATGCGGCTTTAAGATTGATTTTAGGTTGGGGGAAAAGAGTCAACACTGACCAAGCCCACATCAATCTTAAATTACAAAAAATGGCAGATAGAAGAAAATCACATCTCTTGGAGTGGGGTTTTATGTCAAAAAATGAGAAAAATTTAGATAAAAGAAAAATTAACCTAAGAGTTTTGAATGGAGGTAAAACACTGAAAACCATAACTCCCAAGACTGAGATGATCAAAAGGTCCTTTATTTGTACAGTTCCTCAACTATGGAATGAACTGGCCCCGGCCAGAGCATCAAAACCTGGGTAGTATGTCCTTGTATAAAAATTATATGTAACATTGAATAATTATTATCATATTATATAGTAACCTACTTATATTGGTCAGATCTCCAGAAAATGTACATTTGTCAGCTCTACACATTCAGGAAATTTTCCTAAATTATGCTGAAAAATAGCCAATACTAGGTAAATTTGAGTATATTCAGCATTGCATTGATTCTAGCAATCTGTTTGGTTAGGTTCAACTGTATTTTGAACTTTATTTTCGTCTGAAATTTGGGTTATTTGAGAAGATTGGTGAAGGTCAATTGTACATTTTCTGAAAATCTCACCCATATATGGTAATAGTGTGAGTATAACATGTTGGTATTATTGCAATAATGTAAAATTGTTAAAAACTTCAAATTTAAGATGTTAAGATGTTTCAGTACATAACATCTAAATGTATACTTTAATTAATGGTGTAATACTTTAATGAATGATGTATAGAAAAACAAAATTTTCATGTATCCAGTATAGGATGCAGTTGATCAAATTGTATACAAAAGTTAGGCAACACTTCTGCCAAATTTAAAAATAGAATATTATGATACATTTGTAAACATAACAAATTAGCAGTATGTTAAGATTAAGATTATATTTGATTTTGTTAGAAATAGGGCACCTTGGGTGAACAGGATCTGATACAGGTGCTGAAAGGACCATCCTCTTTCATTATAATATTATTATTGTATTTTAATGTAAAACTAGAACTGTAAATGAATTGTAAATGTACGATATGAAATAAAGTTATTTACATATATATATATATATTAGACAGTGCAGTTTTGCAAGACGATCAGATTTGTTCCTGTTGCGTCAATCCTGTGTTGTCAAGTGCATAGGGGAAAGGCCGAAATTTCTTGTTTAATGCCAGTACAGTTTATAAATTCCTTCATATCTTCCTTATTTAAATACCAATGTTGATAAAATTAGGTATTTCGGGGTAGAAAAGCATGCTCTTCGCAAAATTTGTCGAAAATTCAGGTGGCAATAGACAGAATTGTGTTTGTGTTGTGATTCCTTTTATGGACACGATGCCGACGTTGCTACAGCAGGCAAAAAAGTGGAACCTATATAGCCTATATAGGCCTAATGTTTCCCAGTAAGTGCGCCTTTGGTAAAGCGGGGTAATATGGGCATAGTTTTGGACCCTTTTTTCAGATGTCAGCTAGTCTTTAAATATTATAATTTTTTCAGTTTTCACACTTTCTATGCACTCCCCTTTAGAGAATTTGAGCTTTTTTTTCATATCTATTTTGATAATATTTTTACTAGGCTGAAAGTAACAAAAAAGACATGTTTGGAGAATATGGGCACATAGAAACATTGTTGTTTAGATCTTGCTTCAAAGATACGCTGCCGTTTTAATATGAATTTTGTTGCCTTTCTTGGTGCACAGCGGGTCCACTGCCCTAGTGGGCGTTCTGTGAACTATCATCCATCAGGAAACAAGGAGCCACTGTACGAAAATTCGTGAAACAAGTTAGTCTCACAGAATTTGAGTGATTTTCCAGGCCAATATTAATTATTTTCAAAACCTTAATGACGGGACAAGGAGCTTGTTGTGGCTTTTTATAGACCAACGATGTAGTTAACCAGTTTTATCAGATTTAATATCAATCACCATTTTGCAACTTTTACTTTACTCTTAATCTAATTGGCCAAATTTCAATATCTGTGAAAAGTGTACAGTAAGGAACTGAGAATCTTAAAGAATTTCCAGGTTGTGTCACTTTTTAAGCAATGCATTGATTATATTAACGGTCAATACAATGTCGTGTGTCACCTGATAAATGAGTGTCTCATGTCTATTTTCAATACATTTCTGAATGTCTCATGTCAAATTTTATCAGACTTTTGGAAGCTGCGTGTGTCACACGTTAAGGGGAGCGTGTCACGTGTCAAATTTTACCCATATGTACCCATATATAATGATTTTCCAGGCCCTTCAACCAAGCCATGAATTACTTTTTACAATTTCAATGTTTTTCCAGGCCCAGCGGAGATTCTTTCATCTGCAACATTAAATTGGATACAAGTTCAGAACAAGCAGACTGCAAATA
>OW804099.1:4103262-4125762 GCA_942159475.1 Sthenelais limicola | reverse complement strand
GAGATAGAGACAGCACAGACATAGACAGACACAGAGACAGAGACAGAGACAGAGACAGACACAGAGACAGAGACAGAGACAGAGACAGCACAGAGACAGCGACAGCGACAGAGACAGACACAGAGAAAGGACAGACACAGAGACAGAGACAGACACAGAGACAGCACAGAGACAGAGACAGAGACAGAGACAGAGACAGAGACAGAGACAGAGACAGAGACAGAGACAGAGACAGAGACAGAGACAGCACAGAGACAGAGACAGAGACAGAGACAGAGACAGAGACAGAGACAGAGACAGAGACAGAGACAGAGACAGAGACAGAGACAGAGACAGAGACAGAGACAGAGACAGCACAGAGACAGCACAGACAGCACAGAGACAACACAGAGACAGCACAGAGACAGAGACAGACACAGACACAGAGACAGACACAGAGACAGAGACAGAGACAGAGACAGAGACAGAGACAGCACAGAGACAGAGACAGAGACAGAGACAGAGACAGAGACAGAGACAGAGACAGAGACAGAGACAGAGACAGCACAGAGACAGAGACAGAGACAGCGACAGCACAGAGACAGAGACAGAGACAGCACAGAGACAGCACAGAGACAGCACAGAGACAGAGACAGAGACAGCACAGAGACAGAGACAGAGACAGAGACAGAGACAGCACAGAGACAGAGCAGAGACAGCGCAGAGACAGAGACAGAGACAGCACAGATACAGAGACAGAGACAGAGACAGAGACAGAGACAGACAGAGACAGAGGACAGAGGACAGAGACATCACAGGGACAGAGACAGACACAGACACAGAGACAGAGGACAGAGACATCACAGGGACAGAGACAGACACAGACACAGAGACAGAGGACAGAGACATCACAGGGACAGAGACAGAGACAGAGGACAGGGGACAGGGAGACAGAGACAGCACAGATACAGAGACAGAGACAAAGACAAAGACAAAGACAGAGGACAGGGAGACAGGGGCAGCACAGAGACAGAGACAGAGACAGAGACAGAGACAGAGACAGAGACAGAGACAGAGACAGAGACAGAGACAGAGACAGAGACAGAGACAGAGACAGAGACAGAGACAGAGACAGAGACAGAGACAGAGACAGAGACAGAGACAGAGACAGAGACAGAGACAGAGACAGAGACAGAGACAGAGACAGAGACAGAGACAGAGACAGAGACAGAGACAGAGACAGAGACAGAGACAGAGGACAGGGAGACAGGGAGACAGGGACAGCACAGAGACAGAGACAGCTCAGAGACAGCACAGAGACAGCACAGAGACATGTGTAAGTGCTTGTGCGTCATCAGTAGGAATAAGCCACCGCTCCTGCCCCCTCACCCCCAAACACACACACACAGGCACTTGGCCGAGCTCTAAGTGGTTTGACAAAATGGCGGAAGGGGAATATTTTATTTCCGGTTCCTGCAGCAGCTTACTGACAGGTGGGCCACCTGGTAGCGTGTATGAATACTGAATCAGGGCATAAAAACTGGTTTAGTTTAGTGGAGGCGGCTTTAGGTGCATTCCACCCACCGTTGGACCATCTCCCTCTCTCCCTCTCTCCCTCTCTCCCTCTCTCCCTCTCTCCCTCTCTCCCTCTCTCCCTCTCTCCCTCTCTCCTCTCGTCTCTCCCTCCCTCTCTCCTCTCGTCTCTCTCTCCCCTCTCTCTCTCTCTCCCCTCTCTCTCCTCTCTCCTCTCGTCTCTCTCCTCTCGTCTCGTCTCTCTCCTCTCTCTCCTCTCCTCTCTCTCCTCTCTCTCCCCCTCCCTCTCTCTCTCCTTCTTCCTCTCTCATCCTCTCCCGCTCCCCCCCCCCCCCGATGGTTATACACCCATCTTCTCCTGCTGGTCCCTCAGCTTCTCTATTCAGCCGCCAGGCGCACATTTAGTTCCTCTCATCTCCACCAGAACAATCCTATTACCACCTGACCTCTGACCTTGACATTTGAGCTGAGACACAGAGAGAACAGCAGCAAGAGCACATGAACAGCTGAGAGAAGGGGAGAGAGGGCGGAGAGCGGGGGAGAGCAGGGGAGAGCAGTGGAGAGCGGGGGAGAGCGGGGGAGAGCGGGGGAGAGCAGGGGAGAGCGGGGGAGAGCGGGGGAGAGCGGGGGAGAGCAGGAGAGAGCGGGGGAGAGCGGGGGAGAGCGGGGGAGAGCAGGGGAGAGCAGGGGAGAGCGGGGAAGCGAGGAGAGCAGGAGAGAGCGGGGAAGTGAGGAGAGAGGGGAGAGAGGGCAGAGGGCAGAGAGAGGGCAGAGAGGGGGAAGGCGGGCAAGCGAGGAGAGAGAGGAGAGAGAGAGGAGAGAGAGAGAGGAGAGAGAGGGGAGAGAGAGAGGGAGAGAGAGGAGAGAGAGGGAGAGAGAGAGAGAGGAGAGAGAGAGGAGAGAGAGAGAGGAGAGAGAGGAGAGGAGAGAGAGGGCAGACAGAGGAGAGAGAGAGGAGAGAGAGGAGAGAGAGGAGAGGGAGGAGAGAGGAGAGGAGAGAGAGAGAGGAGAGAGAGAGGAGAGAGAGGAGAGAGAGGAGAGGGAGGAGAGAGAGGAGAGAGAGAGAGAGGAGAGAGAGGAGGGAGAGAGGAGGGAGAGAGAGAGGTAAGATGGACAGAAAGAGAAGTAGAGGAGAGAGGAGGCAGGGGGAAAACAGGAGAGGGGAGAGGAGGCAGGGGGGAAACAGGAGAGGTGGTAAGGGGATGGAGAGTTAGTAAAATTTTTAACCAACAGTGTAGGTTGCTTGATATTCACCATATATTCCCTCTTCCAGCAGAAATCTTTACGTCACAATTATTTTATGCAGAACCGTCAGTAAAGCACTGATGACGTCATAACTTTGTGTCATGTGACGTGTTATCTCCAGCCTCCTGGTGGTCATTATGTGCACTGATAAGGCAATGACGTCATAACTCATTGCTCATTAAGATGAGAGAAGATAAGGTAACGTTACACGACCAACTCATGAGCGGGACGTAACGTGGCACGTAATGCGGCACGTAGCGTGGGTTATTACTGGGAGGCTGATATACATATATGCATTACACCCTGACACTAGCACTACTGGTTATAACCACCTTACCCAGTGACTATGAGGATTAATATCCTCCATTACAGGTCTGCTGGTTATAACCACCTTACCCAGTGACTATAAGGATTAGTTACCTCCATTACAGGTCTGCTGGTTATAACCACCTTACCCAGTGACTATAAGGATTAGTTACCTCCATTACAGGTCTGCTGGTTACAACCACCTTACCCAGTGACTATAAGGATTAATATCCTCCATTACAGGTCTGCTGGTTATAACCACCTTACCCAGTGACTATAAGGATTAGTAACCTCCATTACAGGTCTACTGGTTATAACCACCTTACCCAGTGACTATAAGGATTAATATCCTCCATTACAGGTCTGCTGGTTATAACCACCTTACCCAGTGACTATAAGGATTAATATCCTCCATTACAGGTCTGCTGGTTATAACCACCTTACCCAGTGACTATAAGGATTAGTAACCTCCATTACAGGTCTACTGGTTATAACCACCTTACCCAGTGACTATAAGGATTAATATCCTCCATTACAGGTCTACTGGTTAGAACCACCTTACCCAGTGACTATAAGGATTAATATCCTCCATTACAGGTCTGCTGGTTATAACCACCTTACCCAGTGACTATAAGGATTAATATCCTCCATTACAGGTCTGCTGGTTATAACCACCTTACCCAGTGACTATAAGGATTAATATCCTCCATAACAGGTCTGCTGGTTATAACCACCTTACCCAGTGACTATAAGGATTAATATCCTCCATTACAGGTCTGCTGGTTAGAACCACCTTACCCAGTGACTATAAGGATTAGTTACCTCCATTACAGGTCTGCTGGTTATAACCACCTTACCCAGTGACTATAAGGATTAGTAACCTCCATTACAGGTCTGCTGGTTATAACCACCTTACCCAGTGACTATGAGGATTAATAACCTCCATTACAGGTCTGCTGGTTATAACCACCTTACCCAGTGACTATAAGGATTAATATCCTCCATTACAGGTCTGCTGGTTATAACCACCTTACCCAGTGACTATAAGGATTAATAACCTCCATTGTCTGCTGGTGCCCTGTGTATAATCCCTAGGCTTGGCTCATGCAACTGTGTGTACTTGATGGTATGATATACAATAGTAAGATATAATGGTTCTGTTTACATACATGTAGCAGTCATTGATAGCCATTAGTTTAGGTGTTGATGGTTGAAAGGCAACACTAGGAAGTGTTCACAATGTGAACAAGTGTTGTTGGTAATGAACTAGTGTAATATGTTTGGCCTGAAATCATATTAAAACAAAGTACCACTGAAGGAGCAGACCTGTGACAATGGTTTCCCTCACCGTTCTGTCTTTTAACTTCTCCAATATTTACACCAAATACATGATGTAGGTTTATATTAAACCACATTTTGTCTATTAAACTGCCACAATATTTACACCAACGCGATGTAGGGCTATAATCACATCTAAACAAGCTTAAACAACCCTCTACACCAGATTATAAACTATACAGGCCTTGTAACTCCCTCATAGTGTAACTTGTATTGCTCTATATATGATTGTATGGTAAACCACTCTTACAGGCCTTGTAACTCCCTCATAGTGTAACTTGTATTGCTCTATATATGATTGTATGGTAAACCACTCTTAGAGGCCTTGTAACTCCCTCATAGTGTAACTTGTATTGCACTATATATGATTGTATGGTAAACCACCCTTACAGGCCTTGTAACTCCCTCATAGTGTAACTTGTATTGCACTATATAGAGGCCTTGTAACTCCCTCATAGTGTAACTTGTATTGCACTATATATGATTGTATGGTAAACCACCCTTACAGGCCTTGTAACTCCCTCATAGTGTAACTTGTATTGCACTATATATGATTGTATGGTAAACCACCCTTACAGGCCTTGTAACTCCCTCATAGTGTAACTTGTATTGCACAATATATGATTGTATGGTAAACCACTCTTAGAGGCCTTGTAACTCCCTCATAGTGTAACTTGTATTGCACTATATATGATTGTATGGTAAACCACTCTTAGAGGCTTTGTAACTCCCTCATAGTGTAACCTGTATTGCACAATATATGATTGTATGGTAAACCACTCTTAGAGGCCTTGTAACTCCCTCATAGTGTAACCTGTATTGCACAATATATGATTGTATGGTAAACCACTCTTAGAGGCCTTGTAACACCCTCATAGTGTAACTTGTATTGCTCTATATATGATTGTATGGTAAACCACTCTTACAGGCCTTGTAACTCTCTCATAGTGTAACTTGTATTGCACTATATATGATTGTATGGTAAACCACTCTTAGAGGCCTTGTAACTCCCTCATAGTGTAACTTGTATTGCACTATATATGATTGTATGGTAAACCACCCTTACAGGCCTTGTAACTCCCTCATAGTGTAACTTGTATTGCACTATATATGATTGTATGGTAAACCACTCTTACAGGCCTTGTAACTCCCTCATAGTGTAACTTGTATTGCACTATATATGATTGTATGGTAAACCACCCTTAGAGGCCTTGTAACTCCCTCATAGTGTAACTTGTATTGCACTATATATGATTGTATGGTAAACCACTCTTACAGGCCTTGTAACTCCCTCATAGTGTAACTTGTATTGCTCTATATATGATTGTATGGTAAACCACTCTTACAGGCCTTGTAACTCCCTCATAGTGTAACTTGTATTGCACTATATATGATTGTATGGTAAACCACCCTTACAGGCCTTGTAACTCCCTCATAGTGTAACTTGTATTGCACAATATATGATTGTATGGTAAACCACTCTTAGAGGCCTTGTAACTCCCTCATAGTGTAACTTGTATTGCACTATATATGATTGTATGGTAAACCACTCTTAGAGGCTTTGTAACTCCCTCATAGTGTAACCTGTATTGCACAATATATGATTGTATGGTAAACCACTCTTAGAGGCCTTGTAACTCCCTCATAGTGTAACCTGTATTGCACAATATATGATTGTATGGTAAACCACTCTTAGAGGCCTTGTAACTCCCTCATAGTGTAACCTGTATTGCACTATATATGATTGTATGGTAAACCACTCTTACAGGCCTTGTAACACCCTCATAGTGTAACTTGTATTGCACTATATATGATTGTATGGTAAACCACTCTTAGAGGCCTTGTAACACCCTCATAGTGTAACTTGTATTGCACTATATATGATTGTATTGTAAACCACTCTTACAGGCCTTGTAACTCTCTCATAGTGTAACTTGTATTGCACTATATATGATTGTATGGTAAACCACTCTTAGAGGCCTTGTAACTCCCTCATAGTGTAACTTGTATTGCACTATATATGATTGTATGGTAAACCACCCTTACAGGCCTTGTAACTCCCTCATAGTGTAACTTGTATTGCACTATATATGATTGTATGGTAAACCACTCTTACAGGCCTTGTAACTCCCTCATAGTGTAACTTGTATTGCACTATATATGATTGTATGGTAAACCACCCTTAGAGGCCTTGTAACTCCCTCATAGTGTAACTTGTATTGCACTATATATGATTGTATGGTAAACCACTCTTACAGGCCTTGTAACTCCCTCATAGTGTAACTTGTATTGCACTATATATGATTGTATGGTAAACCACCCTTAGAGGCCTTGTAACTCCCTCATAGTGTAACTTGTATTGCACTATATACGATTGTATGGTAAACCACTCTTACAGGCCTTGTAACTCCCTCATAGTGTAACTTGTATTGCACTATATATATGTGATGTGTTCCAGGAAAATGAGTCATAAGTCGCAAAATTGATATTTTTCAAAGTGTTTTTGTCACATGATCACATTATTGGAATGTTCTGATTTTTGGAGAGTTTGTCACATATAGTTATGTCAATTGATGTAATAAATTTCAGGACAATCTATGAAATATATCCTCTCGTTTGAAAGGTCCTCATATGGACTACATTTAGTTACTTTACTGTTTATTGACCCCCAGAAATATCGGAAACTTTTTTTTTCAAAAACGAAAATATCAAATGTAAAATCTAGAAATATTTATTAAATTATTAGACTGTTTACTATCATTAGAATCGGCTTGATCTCATCTTTTCAAATATGATGGTATTTCAAAATCTATTTTTTGCGACTTAAGACTCATTTTCCTGAAACACATCACATATATGATTGTATGGTAAACCACCCTTAGAGGCCTTGTAACTCCCTCATAGTGTAACTTGTATTGCACTATAATGATTGTATGGTAAACCCCTCTTACAGGCCTTGTAACTCCCTCATAGTGTAACTTGTATTGCACTATATATGATTGTATGGTAAACCACTCTTAGAGGCCTTGTAACTCCCTCATAGTGTAACTTGTATTGCACTATATATGATTGTATGGTAAACCACCCTTAGAGGCCTTGTAACTCCCTCATAGTGTAACTTGTATTGTACTATAGATGATTGTATGGTAAACCACCCTTAGAGGCCTTGTAACTCCCTCATAGTGTAACTTGTATTGCACTATATATGATTGTATGGTAAACCACCCTTAGAGGCCTTGTAACTCTCTCATAGTGTAACTTGTATTGCACTATATATGATTGTATGGTAAACCACCCTTAGAGGCCTTGTAACTCCCTCATAGTGTAACTTGTATTGTACTATAGATGATTGTATGGTAAACCACCCTTAGAGGCCTTGTAACTCCCTCATAGTGTAACGTGTATTGTACTATATATGATTGTGTAGTGAATACGGTTTTAAATAGATCCGAGATAATTGGTCTGACCGGGCGTTGCTATAATTGGGTGCACGCGCCTCAACTGAACGCGCTCCCGGCTCAGAAATGGCCTTTCGGATTCCCGCCTTTTCTTACTTGGACAGAGTTCCAGTAAACCATTATCAAAGGTAACCTAAATCTAGTCAACTCTTTTACCATAATGTGTCTTAGAGTGCTTCCGGATGCTCCGGTAAGACTCCGTCTTGTTTCACTGTGTTACTCCTATGTAAAACCATGTTAACTGTTTGACTCTCAACACCTGCAATGATCGTGTACCATAATTGCCACTTGTCCTTTGAGGCCAATACCTGGTCACCTCTGTTGGGTCCGATAAACACTATCGGACATGGTTTGTGTGGAGAATAAAGCCCGTGATACCTAAAGAGCTATGTGTCTGGTCTTCTTTCCCTTCGCGAGAATAGATATCGAACTTGGGTAGTGTGAGACGGGGCACCCATCGTGATTGTTGGTAAAAAGGATGGAACTCAACGCTTCTGCGTCGATTATCACCAGCTCAATTCCGTCACAGTAAAGGACAGCTTTCCACTCCCTAGAATAGACGAGTGTGTCGAGGCGTTGGGCGGAAATAAATGGTTCTGCACCCTCGACCTGGAAAGTGGGTATTGGCAGATAGCGATGGACGAGGAGAGTAAGCAAAAGACGGCTTTCCTGTCCAGCGTTGGATTGTTTCAATTCAAGGTTATGGCCTTTGGATTGTGCAATGCTCCTGCCACATTCCAGCGGATGGTGGATCGTATGCTAGATGACCTTCGCTGGAAGTCTTGTCTGGTGTATCTCGATGATATCGTTGTATTTGGCGAGACATTTGATGGTTGTCTGCTAAATCTGCGATTGGTTCTTGAACGAATCCGGGAATACAGGTTGAAGCTGAAACCCAAGAAATGTGAACTATTCCGCCTTGGGGAGATTAGTATCGGAAAAAGGAATTCGGGCGGACCCGAAGAAGATACAGAAGGTTTGTGACTGGCCCGTTCCGAAGACTGCAAGGGAAGTTAGACAATTTATAGGATTCGCGTCCTACTACAGGGAATTCCAACCGAATTTCGCTGCAGTTGTCTCCCCGTTGCAGGACGTAGTAACGGCAGCCGGAAGAGAAAAACGATACACAAAAGCAATAAACTGGACCCCGGAGTGTGCAGTTGCCTTCCAGAGCGTGAAAGATTTGTTGACCCGGGCTCCGTTGTTGAGATACCCTCGGAAAGAGGGGGAGTTTATCTTAGACACGGATGCCAGTGGGTATGGCATGGCAGGGATTCTGTCCCAGGTCCAAGATGGTAAGGAGGTAGTCCTTGGGTACGCTAGTAATAGCTTGGATAAAGCCCAACGGAACTACTGTGCGACCAAACGAGAGTTGTTGGCCGTGCTTACCTATCTGAAGAAATTCCGGCACTATTTATTAGGGAATCGGAACTTCTTTGTTCGGACGGACCATGCTTCGCTGCATTGGCTCCTGAATTTCAAGGATCCTATGGACATCCTGGCGCGCTGGTTAACCCAGATGCAAGAGTATGGCCTGGATCAGCGAATGATTCTCCATAGAGTGGGGAAGAAACATGTCAATGTTGATGCGCTTTTCCGACCCGGAAGTGTGCTCGATTTGACTGTGTTGATTGTGGGACGCACAACGCTGTTGTTGCTGCCACCACTGTGACCCTTGCTGCTACGGGAGAAATCATCCGGACAGCTCAGCAAGACGACCCAGAGATCCTAAGAGTGATTGCTATAGTGGAAGGAGAAGTCTCGGTTCCGGACAAGCAGTCCCTGTCCGGTGAATCAGACGAATTCTGTACCTATATGCATAACTTGGGGAGTTTGTGTCGATGAAGAATGGTGTGCTGTGCTTGTCGTGGACTCGACCTCGCACAGGAATCACGTATGTGCGCAAAGTAATTCCTACTGCGCTTCGCTATGAGATATTCCAAGGAATGCATGGACCGAGGACGGTTGGGCATTTCGGATCTTTCAAGACTGGTTGGACAGCTAAGAAGAAGTACTTCTGGCCCAACATGAGAAGTGATCTGAAAAGGTGGCTCAGGGCATGTCCGGAATGTAGCATGCGAAAGACGAGGGGTGGTGGCGGAATCATGCCTCTTAAGAAGGAATTGCATGGAGAACGCTGGAGTCGTATTGGATTGGATATAATAGGTCCATTCCGTCTTACCCCCAGAGGTAATAACTACATCATGGTAGTGACGGATCACTTTTCAAAGTGGGCAGAGACCTATCCAATGCCAGACCACACCGCTGAGAGATGTGCGGAAGTTCTCTTCAGGGAATGGATCCTCCGGTTTGGTTGTCCGGTGTCGTTGCAAACGGACGGAGCACCGGAGTTTCGATCCACCCTGTTGCGGAGCTTGTTGGAGATGCTAGGGGTTGAGAAGCTCATTACCTTACCGTATAGACCGCAGTCAAACGGTCAGACGGAAAGAATGAACCGAGTCCTAGTAGAACAACTGTCCTGTCTGACGGACTATAGTGCGACGGACTGGGATTTGTTGGCTCCGTGTGTCGCTCACGCGTACAGAGCAAGTGTGCATGCGAGTATGTTATGCACACCTAACTCTGTGGTGTTTGGTGACGAGCTGGTAACGCCTATGGACTTGGTCCACGGGGTGGAACCAGGCGGTCTGGATTTTCCATGCAGAGTGCCGTTCGTGGAGAATTTGAAGCATTGGCTGAAACTTGGGCATAAGTTCGTCCGTGAGAATCTCGGAGTGGCAGCGATCCACCAGAAACGGGATTTCGATCGGCGAGCTAAGCCTAAGACCTTTGAAGTGGGGGATGTTGTATACCGCTACAACCATCCACAGGCCAGTAAAAAGATCGGTCCCAAGTGGGATGGCCCCTTCAAAGTAAAACGGTTTATAGGGGGTACAACCTATGAACTAGAAACAGTTGCAGGAGTCGTAAGGTGTCATGTCAACTACCTTAAGCAAGCTTTTGACAAGGACGGACCCGTGCAGGTTGTTAATCTTGACAGAGCACCGGAGTTCCGTGCATTGCAGAAGGCTGGCCGCGACGTCCTCAGACTTGAAAGTGGGAAAGTAATAGCTGGCAAGGAATGTCCTGATCTGAAAGAGAGAGAGAAAGTCTCCGTGTTTGTGAAATGACAGGGAAGGCCTAAGAAGGGGAAACAGAGTTTGAAAGCCACGAAGACCGCTGTTCTGCCTGTTCCGCCCTTGCCCCAAGCTAACGTTGTCAAGCGGAAACGCGGAAGACCACAAAAGCTACGGTTGCCAGACCCGCCTGTTCCAGCTGTAGCTCCACGGAGGGGTAGACCTTGTAAAGTTGTTGCTGATCCGCTGCCGAAACCTACCGTAAAGAAAGTAGGGAGGCCGGCGAAAGATTCAGTAGCACGAGTGAAGAAAGTCAGAAAGGATAGAGTTAGCTCTCCTGTCGAAGTTGTAAAGGGGAAACGGGTGCGCCGTCCCCCAGACCGATTACAACTGAAGTCTTAGCTGTTTGTGTACCAATACAGGGAATGTAGGTCTGATTCCCCAGATCAAAACACAACGAGAAGTCGACCAGGGTGTCAGCACGGAAGAATACACCCTGGGTCCCCAAACGGCATATGGAGCTTTTATTAGTTTCGTATGGCCGGGAAAGAACCTAAGTTATTCCGGCGGATTGATAACTTATTGCATGAGAACCGTGATGTGGCTTGGACTAGGCCTATGGGGCATAGAGATTCTAACCTTGTAACGCTATTGGTCCTGGATCTTGGTTGAAATAGCTTGAAAATGCCTGAGGTATCATGCTAAAGATCCGCGGAATATGTTTCCACTCTTGTCTCTAGTGGAAGATGGGTTGGTTGTCCGTGTTCATAATATTCCCAGGAGGGGAACGGATATACTAACCCAACGTGAAGAAAACCCTAACATAAGGTTAGGCGGGTTATGCACGGAGGCAATGGCGCTGAGGTGTGCGGTGAGACGTGAGCGAACTAGCGTTGTAACGGTGTAACTAGCGGTAGTTGCAACCGCTGCTCACTAGTTCTCTTCCCTCACGGAGCCCTCTTTGCTTCCGGACTTCAACCTGTAAGTACGCTTTCTGACGATGCTCTTCATATTTGGTTGATTTGTATGTGTGAACCGTATGAAATGTTGCTGTTAGTTTGCTAAAGTAAAGGAAATGTGTTTTATGTACCGCTAGTAGTAGGCACGGAAGTCGTTGGTTTGATTTATTGGTGGGTTCTCTCTATTTGACATTGGAGATAGACCGCCACAGCCACAACCCACGTGCTCTGCATCGTGTGGGCTATTTGAACATGAGCCACGCACATGGGTTGCAAATCCCTATGTAAGCTTGTTGGGTACGTTCTAAACTTTAGGGTAGTGATTTTAGAACTAGATCCCTCCAAGAGGATTGTCTAGTAAATGTTCCGTCATTCCTTTTGGATGATCTTTTAGTTTCGGTTTCGGTTTCGGATGATGTAAATAATGTTCCGGCTACAGCGTTCCAGATTTGAATGTAATGCTTTTTGTTGCAGGAACGAGAACTGAAACGCAGCCTTTTAAAGCTACTGACTACCTGATTGCCTGATTACTTGAATGTAAGATGAGATGTCGAAGCCTGGCGACGACATCATCGTCCTGGACGTCTCCGGCGACTCCGTAGAGGTGCCCATGGAAGACGAGAACGAGTTGTTGGGTGATGGAACCGGATTGATCGCAGGCACCGGGGTCCTTCCCATCAACCCGGCCGATGACTCCCCGGGAGTCCGTGTTCCCCTGGCTGACGAGAGTGAGGATGAGGATACGGAGTTCGCTGACGATCTCCTAATGGACCGCTTCGAGACCCGTCAGTGGCCCAGTTTGGTTCGACAGGATGCTCTGGATCCTGGAACGTACCAGAAAGTGTGGGATGCCCCTAGCATCTGGGAACCCGGATTCCGGTGTCCTTTTGCTATTTGCCGTCACAGAGGGATGAATCCTTACGGGATTCGTGTCTTTAGAACGAGGCTCCGCCTGTTCCGGCATCTGTGCGAGGAGCACGCCCCCCATCGCATGGTGTGGGAGTGTCCCTCCAGAAGATGTAAGCAGAAGGTAGACCGCCGGATTGAGTTGGTCCGCCATCTCCAGTACGGAGAAGTGGTGGCTCACAACATGGGATTCGCGGTGGCTGCAGAGAAGGTGATGAAGCTGTCACCGTCGATTCAGGTGAACCATCTGTTCAGTCGGATGGCTTACCTGACGTCGACAGACCTTCAGGTGATCCGGCAGAAGGCTACGCACAAGTTTGTGAAGCCTAAGGCCGTGGCTGCCCCTTCTTCATGTGTTGTTCTAAAGAAGTTTTGGTATAGTAGAAACTAAATTTTTTAACCTGTGCTGGATCATGTTTTGTACATAGATAGGACTCTGGAAGCTCCTTGTTGTCGAGATGCCGCTGGATGGTTAAAAATATTTTCAAAGCTCAAAGTTATAACTTCTACTTCTACTTACGGAGATGTTGCGACTTGTTAACTATGTAGTGAGGACACATATATGCTCCTGCTTGTACTTGTTTGCCATGTGAATTCTCTTTTTATAACTTCTTAGAACATGTTACTTATTCACTTCTTTTAATAATTTATGCCTCCGGAAGATTATTTACTGTAGGGTAAAAATCTTTAAATTTTGGAGGGGGTATTGTAGTGAATACGGTTTTAAATAGATCCGAGATAATTGGTCTGACCGGGCGTTGCTATAATTGGGTGCACGCGCCTCAACTGAACGCGCTCCCAGCTCAGAAATGGCCTTTCGGATTCCCGCCTTTTCTTACTTGGACAGAGTTCCAGTAAACCATTATCAAAGGTAACTTAAATCTAGTCAACTCTTTTACCATAATGTGTCTTAGAGTGCTTCCGGATGCTCCGGTAAGACTCCGTCTTGTTTCACTGTGTTACTCCTATGTAAAACCATGTTAACTGTTTGACTCTCAACACCTGCAATGATCGTGTACCATAATTGCCACTTGTCCTTTGAGGCCAATACCTGGTCACCTCTGTTGGGTCCGATAAACACTATCGGACATGGTTTGTGTGGAGAATAAAGCCCGTGATACCTAAAGAGCTGTGTGTCTGGTCTTCTTTCCCTTCGCGAGAATAGATATCGAACTTGGGTAGTGTGAGACGGAAAAACACTACAATTGTATGGTAAACCACTCTTACAGGCCTTATAACTCCCTCATAGTGTAACTTGTATTGAACTATATATGATTGTATGGTAAACCACCCTTAGAGGCCTTGTAACTCCCTCATAGTGTAACTTGTATTGTACTATATATGATTGTATGGTAGACCACTCTTGGAGGCCTTGTAATTCCCTCATAGTGTAACTTGTATTGCACTATATATGATTGTATGGTAAACCACTCTTAGAGGCCTTGTAACTCCCTCATAGTGTAAATTGTATTGCACTATATATGATTGTATGGTAAACCACTCTTAGAGGCCTTGTAACTCCCTCATAGTGTAACTTGTATTGCACTATGTATGATTGTATGGTAAACCACCCTTACAGGCCTTGTAACTCCCTCATAGTGTAACTTGTATTGCACTATATATGATTGTATGGTAAACCACTCTTACAGGCCTTGTAACTCCCTCATAGTGTAACTTGTATTGCACTATATATGATTGTATGGTAAACCACCCTTAGAGGCCTTGTAACTCCCTCATAGTGTAACCTGTATTGCACTATATATGATTGTATGGTAAACCACCCTTAGAGGCCTTGTAACTCCCTCATAGTGTAACTTGTATTGCACTATATATGATTGTATGGTAAACCACTCTTACATGCCTTGTAACTCCCTCATAGTGTAACTTGTATTGCACTGTATATGATTGTATGGTAAACCACTCTTAGAGGCCTTGTAACTCCCTCATAGTGTAACTTGTATTGCACTATATATGATTGTATGGTAAACCACTCTTAGAGGCCTTGTAACTCCCTCATAGTGTAACTTGTATTGCACTATATATGATTGTATGGTAAACCACTCTTACATGCCTTGTAACTCCCTCATAGTGTAACTTGTATTGCACTGTATATGATTGTATGGTAAACCACCCTTACAGGCCTTGTAACTCCCTCATAGTGTAACTTGTATTGCACTATATATGATTGTATGGTAAACCACTCTTAGAGGCCTTGTAACTCCCTCATAGTGTAACTTGTATTGCACTATATATGATTGTATGGTAAACCACCCTTACAGGCCTTGTAACTCCCTCATAGTGTAACTTGTATTCCACTATATATGATTGTATGGTAAACCACTCTTACAGGCCTTGTAACTCCCTCATAGTGTAACTTGTATTGCACTATATATGATTGTATGGTAAACCACCCTTACAGGCTTTGTAACTCCCTCATAGTGTAACTTGTATTGCACTATATATGATTGTATGGTAAACCACCCTTAGAGGCCTTGTAACTCCCTCATAGTGTAACTTGTATTGCACTATATATGAGTGTATGGTAAACCACTCTTAGAGGCCTTGTAACTCCCTCATAGTGTAACTTGTATTGCACTATATATGATTGTATGGTAACCACCCTTACAGGCCTTGTAACTCCCTCATAGTGTAACTTGTATTGCACTATATATGATTGTATGGTAAACCACTCTTAGAGGCCTTGTAACTCCCTCATAGTGTAACTTGTATTGCACTATATATGATTGTATGGTAAACCACTCTTACAGGCCTTGTAACTCCCTCATAGTGTAACTTGTATTGCACTATATATGATTGTATGGTAAACCACTCTTACAGGCCTTGTAACTCCCTCATAGTGTAACCTGTATTGCACTATATATGATTGTATGGTAAACCACTCTTACAGGCCTTGTAACTCCCTCATAGTGTAACTTGTATTGCACTATATATGATTGTATGGTAAACCACCCTTAGAGGCCTTGTAACTCCCTCATAGTGTAACTTGTATTGCACTATATATGATTGTATGGTAAACCACCCTTACAGGCCTTGTAACTCCCTCATAGTGTAACTTGTATTGCACTATATATGATTGTATGGTAAACCACCCTTACAGGCCTTGTAACTCCCTAATAGTGTAACTTGTATTGCACTATATATGATTGTATGGTAAACCACTCTCACAGACCTTGTAACTCCCTCATAGTGTAACTTGTATTGCACTATATAGAGGCCTTGTAACTCCCTGTATTGCACTGTATATGATTGTATGGTAAACCACTCTTACAGGCCTTGTAACTCCCTCATAGTGTAACCTGTATTGCACTATATATGATTGTATGGTAAACCACTCTTACAGGCCTTGTAACTCCCTCATAGTGTAACTTGTATTGCACTATATATGATTGTATGGTAAACCACCCTTAGAGGCCTTGTAACTCCCTCATAGTGTAACTTGTATTGCACTATATATGATTGTATGGTAAACCACCCTTACAGGCCTTGTAACTCCCTCATAGTGTAACTTGTATTGCACTATATATGATTGTATGGTAAACCACCCTTACAGGCCTTGTAACTCCCTAATAGTGTAACTTGTATTGCACTATATATGATTGTATGGTAAACCACTCTTACAGACCTTGTAACTCCCTCATAGTGTAACTTGTATTGCACTATATAGAGGCCTTGTAACTCCCTGTATTGCACTGTATATGATTGTATGGTAAACCACTCTTACAGGCCTTGTAACTCCCTCATAGTGTAACCTGTATTGCACTATATATGATTGTATGGTAAACCACCCTTACAGGCCTTGTAACTCCCTCATAGTGTAACTTGTATTGCACTATATATGATTGTATGGTAAACCACTCTTACAGGCCTTGTAACTCCCTCATAGTGTAACTTGTATTGCACTATATATGATTGTATGGTAAACCACTCTTACAGGCCTTGTAACTCCCTCATAGTGTAACTTGTATTACACTATATATGATTGTATGGTAAACCACTCTTACAGGCCTTGTAACTCCCTCATAGTGTAACTTGTATTGCACTATATATGATTGTATGGTAAACCACCCTTAGAGGCCTTGTAACTCCCTCATAGTGTAACTTGTATTGCACTATATAGAGGCCTTGTAACTCCCTGTATTGCACTGTATATGATTGTATGGTAAACCACTCTTACAGGCCTTGTAACTCCCTCATAGTGTAACCTGTATTGCACTATATATGATTGTATGGTAAACCACCCTTACAGGCCTTGTAACTCCCTCATAGTGTAACTTGTATTGCACTATATATGATTGTATGGTAAACCACTCTTACAGGCCTTGTAACTCCCTCATAGTGTAACTTGTATTGCACTATATATGATTGTATGGTAAACCACCCTTAGAGGCCTTGTAACTCCCTCATAGTGTAACTTGTATTGCACTATATATGATTGTATGGTAAACCACTCTTACAGGCCTTGTAACTCCCTCATAGTGTAACTTGTATTGCACTATATATGATTATATGGTAAACCACCCTTAGAGGCCTTGTAACTCCCTCATAGTGTAACTTGTATTGCACAATATATGATTCTATGGTAAACCACCCTTAGAGGCCTTGTAACTCCCTCATAGTGTAACTTGTATTGCTCTATATATGATTGTATGGTAAACCACCCTTACAGGCCTTGTAACTCCCTCATAGTGTAACTTGTATTGCTCTATATATGATTGTATGGTAAACCACTCTTACAGGCCTTGTAACTCCCTCATAGTGTAACTTGTATTGCACTATATATGATTGTATGGTAAACCACCCTTACAGGCCTTGTAACTCCCTCATAGTGTAACTTGTATTGCACTATATATGATTGTATGGTAAACCACTCTTACAGGCCTTGTAACTCCCTCATAGTGTAACTTGTATTGCACTATATATGATTGTATGGTAAACCACCCTTACAGGCCTTGTAACTCCCTCATAGTGTAACTTGTATTGCACTATATATGATTATATGGTAAACCACCCTTAGAGGCCTTGTAACTCCCTCATAGTGTAACTTGTATTGCACTATATATGATTGTATGGTAAACCACTCTTACAGGCCTTGTAACTCCCTCATAGTGTAACTTGTATTGCACTATATATGATTGTATGGTAAACCACCCTTAGAGGCCTTGTAACTCCCTCATAGTGTAACTTGTATTGCACTATATTCACCCTCCTTCAACCAACTGTTGGTATATGTGTATATGTAATGCTGACTATAACAGTAAAGGCTGGGAGGCGGCTCAGTCAGCTACCAGGCTATAGCTCAGTCAGCTACCAGGCTATAGCTCAGTCAGCTACCAGGCTATAGCTCAGTCAGCTACCAGGCTATAGCTCAGTCAGCTACCAGGCAGCTCAGTCAGCTGCCAGGCAGCTCAGTCAGCTACCAGGCGGCTCAGTCAGCTGCCAGGCAGCTCAGTCAGCTGCCAGGCAGCTCAGTCAGCTACCAGGCTGCTCAGTCAGCTACCAGGCTATAGCTCAGTCAGCTACCAGGCTATAGCTCAGTCAGCTACCAGGCAGCTCAGTCAGCTACCAGGCAGCTCAGTCAGCTACCAGGCTGCTCAGTCAGCTATCAGGCTGCTCAGTCAGCTGCCAGGCAGCTCAGTCAGCTACCAGGCGGCTCAGTCAGCTATCAGGCTGCTCAGTCAGCTGCCAGGCAGCTCAGTCAGCTGCCAGGCAGCTCAGTCAGCTACCAGGCAGCTCAGTCAGCTACCAGGCAGCTCAGTCAGCTACCAGGCAGCTCAGTCAGCTACCAGGCGGCTCAGTCAGCTACCAGGCAGCTCAGTCAGCTACCAGGCAGCTCAGTCAGCTACCAGGCTGCTCAGTCAGCTATCAGGCTGCTCAGTCAGCTGCCAGGCAGCTCAGTCAGCTACCAGGCGGCTCAGTCAGCTATCAGGCTGCTCAGTCAGCTGCCAGGCAGCTCAGTCAGCTGCCAGGCAGCTCAGTCAGCTACCAGGCAGCTCAGTCAGCTACCAGGCAGCTCAGTCAGCTACCAGGCAGCTCAGTCAGCTACCAGGCGGCTCAGTCAGCTACCATGCTGCTCAGTCAGCTACCAGGCAGCTCAGTCAGCTACCAGGCGGCTCAGTCAGCTACCATGCAGCTCAGTCAGCTACCAGGCAGCTCAGTCAGCTACCAGGCGGCTCAGTCAGCTACCAGGCAGCTCAGTCAGCTGCAGAGCAACTGAGGCGGCTCAGTCAGCTACCAGGCTAAAGGCAATTGACTTAGTAGGAGTTTTTATCACTATGTGTCACTGTTTATTCACCATGTCAATATTTATACTGTTCATTCTTTACCACTATGTACCTTCACTTCATATCATATAAACACCTGTAGGCATAAAGCCTTCCAGTATAGACTACCCAAGTTTTGGGGTTATTCTGACAGTTAGTTCAGCTTTCATGTTGGTTAACTCTTCCCTTATGGGACTGTTATTGTAAGGCATACAAATAAAGAGCTGGTTAGCGAGGTGGACTTCTGGGTTTTGTGTTTGTTCTAGAATAAGTTCTAGTCGGTTAAGATCTTACAGACACTACATATATGTATTAGTGCAGTAGGGATTATGATAGGACCGCACAAGTAGGTGGTCTGGCCGAAAGGATCACATTGACCGAGACGTTTCTTTTCGCATGGCACACAAGCCGATAGGCAAGTGTGTTATATCGAAAAGAATTGTCGAGGGTCAATGTGATCCTTTCGGCCAGACCACCTATGAGATGCGGTCCTATTTTTACTCCAAGGTGGTGTTAATAAAATCAGAAATTAAAACAAAAGTTCTTTATTTACTTACGAAGTTTCGACCATGCCATGCCGGCGACAACGCAATAGTGAACATCGTAACGTGGCAACATTAGTAACGCTAGTAAGAGTCATTGACAACGCATTTTCCCGCGTGGAAGGGAACCAATCAAATGAGTTTATTTTGCGTGTGGTACAAAACAATGTACCACACGGTATGTACCACACGCCTCTACATACAAATGTTATGTGATACATACTTCACTGTGGAGAAATCATAGTGTAAAATGAACAGTGCCCGGGTACTGGCCGGGCCAGGCCGGGTGTGGGCCGGGCACAGGCTATACAGCCACACGCCGGGCGCAGGCTAATGACACACTTTAATCAAGTCATTGCCACAAAGCTCTGGCACTCAAACCTCAAGTTGAGTAGTTGTGAGTCTGCCCACACCATGGCGCCCCAGTGCCATGTACAGTTGTATCTGGTATCTCAGGTTGGAGACTCCCACAGCATCATTTTGTCTTTTTCTGCTGATGAGCTTATTTCCCATAATGCAATCTTCTAGAGATAACCGGAAGTGGATGGCTACCATTTTAATGTCTTCCCAGAGTGCATTGCGGCTGTTGCTGGCGCCATCTACCGCCAGAATTATCAATCATGCCTAGAACAAATGGCAAGGTCAAGGTCATTGTATCTATGATAAGAAATTTGGTCTGAAACTTTATCTGATTGGATGAGCCATTGAGGAGAAACAGAAAGTATTGGGGCAAATGGCGGCAGGGGAGGTGGTGGGGGAAGTGGAGGAGGGGGAGGAGGTGGGGGAAGTGGAGGAGGGAGAGGAGGAGGTGGAGGAGGAGGAGGAGGTGGGGGAAGTGGAGGAGGAAGAGGAGGTGATGGAGGAAAAGGAGGAAGTGGTGGAGGAGGAGGAGGTGGTGGGGGAAGTGGAGGAGGGAGAGGAGGTGGGGGAAGTGGAGGAGGAAGAGGAGGTGGGGGAAGTGGAGGAGGAAGAGGAGGTGGGGGAAGTGGAGGAGGAAGAGGAGGTGGAGGTGGAGGAGGAGGAGGTGGGGGAAGTGGAGGAGGAGGAGGAGGAGGTGGGGGAAGTGGAGGAGGAAGAGGAGGTGGAGGTGGAGGAGGAGGAGGTGGGGGAAGTGGAGGAGGAGGAGGAGGTGGGGGAAGTGGAGGAGGAGGAGGAGGTGGAGGTGGAGGAGGAGGAGGTGGGGGAAGTGGAGGAGGAGGAGGAGGTGGGGGAAGTGGAGGAGGAAGAGGAGGTGGGGGAAGTGGAGGAGGAAGAGGAGGTGGGGGAAGTGGAGGAGGAAGAGGAGGTGGGGGAAGTGGAGGAGGAAGAGGAGGTGGGGGAAGTGGAGGAGGGGGAGGAGGTGGGGGAAGTGGGGGAGGAGGAGGAGGTGGAGGAGGAAAAGGAGGAAGTGGTGGAGGAGGAGGAGGAGGTGGGGGAAGTGGAGGAGGGAGAGGAGGTGGGGGAAGTGGAGGAGGGAGAGGAGGTGGGGGAAGTGGAGGAGGAAGAGGAGGAGGTGGAGGAGGGGGAGGAGGTGGGGGAAGTGGAGGAGGAAAAGGAGGTGGTGGAGGAAAAGGAGGAAGTGGTGGAGGAGGAGGGGGAGGTGGGGGAAGTGGAGGAGGGAGAGGAGGTGGGGGAAGTGGAGGTGGAGGAGGAGGAGGTGGAGGATGAGGAGGAGGAGGAGGGGGAGGTGGGGGAAGTGGAGGAGGGGGAGGAGGTGGGGGAAGTGGGGGAGGAGGAGGAGGTGGAGGAGGAAAAGGAGGAAGTGGTGGAGGAGGAGGAGGAGGTGGGGGAAGTGGGGGAGGAGGAGGAGGTGGAGGAGGAAAAGGAGGAAGTGGTGGAGGAGGAGGAGGAGGTGGGGGAAGTGGGGAGGAGGAGGAGGTGGGGGAATTGGGGGAGGAGGAGGTGGAGGTGGAGGTGGAGGAGGAGGTGGGGGAATTGGGGGAGGAGGAGGAGGTGGAGGAGGAAAAGGAGGAAGTGGTGGAGGAGGAGGAGGAGGAGGTGGGGGAAGTGGGGAGGAGGAGGAGGTGGGGGAAGTGGGGAGGAGGAGGAGGTGGGGGAGGAGGAGGAGGTGGGGGAAGTGGAGGAGTGGGGGGGTGGGGCAAGTGGAGGAGGGGGAGGAGTTGGAAGAGGAAGAGGAGGAGGAGGGGGAGGTCGGGGAAGTGGAGGAGTGGGGGGATGGGGCAAGTGGAGGAGGGGAAGGAGTTGGAGCAGGAAGAGGAGGAGGAGGTGGAGGTGGGGGAAGTGGAGGAGGAAGAGGAGGTGGGGGAAGTGGAGGAGGAAGAGGAGGTGGGGGAAGTGGAGGAGGAAGAGGAGGAGGAAGAGGAGGAAGAGGAGGAGGAGGTGGAGGTGGGGGAAGTGGAGGAGGAGGAGGAGGTGGGGGAAGTGGAGGAGGAAGAGGAGGTGGGGGAAGTGGAGGAGGAAGAGGAGGAGGAGGTGGAGGTGGGGGAAGTGGAGGAGGAAGAGGAGGTGGGGGAAGTGGAGGAGGAAGAGGAGGTGGGGGAAGTGGAGGAGGAGGAGGAGGTGGAGGAGGAGGAAGAGGAGGTGGGGGAAGTGGAGGAGGAGGAGGTGGGGGAAGTGGAGGGGAGGAGGAGGTGGGGAAGTGGAGGAGGAGGAGGAGGTGGGGGAAGTGGAGGGGAGGAGGAGGTGGGGGAAGTGGAGGAGGAGGAGGAGGTGGGGGAAGTGGAGGAGGAGGAGGAGGTGGGGGAAGTGGAGGGGGAGGAGGAGGTGGGGGAAGTGGAGGAGGGGAGGAGGTGGGGGAAGTGGAGGAGGGGGAGGAGGTGGGGGAAGTGGAGGAGGAAGAGGAGGTGGGGGAAGAGGAGGAGGAGGTGGAGGTGGGGGAAGTGGAGGAGGAGGAGGAGGTGGGGGAAGTGGAGGAGGGAGAGGAGGTGGGGGAAGTG